>OENM01000140.1:60351-85045 GCA_900239745.1 Rotaria magnacalcarata | reverse complement strand
TTTTTTTTTTTTTTATAAAACAATTAAAATTCATTGACTGTATTTCTTTTTGTCTACAGGAAATACATCAGTATCCAATACAGAAAATAGTGCATCATTAATTCATGAACTATCAAGCAATACTCTTCAAACATATCCATCAGCTAATCTTTCATTTCATCCATGTCTAAGTCAAGGTAGAAAGAACACTAAGAAAAGACTAAATTTCTTATTTTGTGTTACTTTTAGATCCACCAACAAACGATTCTCAATTGTTATTAAATAGAATGGAATCAACCGAAAATGATTTTCACGATACCACAACTGTAGTTAAATCTGATGAAACCAATTTAGAAACAAATCATGTTGATGAAGCCAATGGACACAATGGAAAATCAAAACGTCGACGAAGCCTAAAAAATCATAATGGTTCAACACTATTAAGTCATGAGCAAACTCAACAACAATCATTGTCAAATGATATTCAACAACCAACTAATAATGAAATTTCAACAAGTCATTCATCTAATCCAACAACATTTAGTAATAATAAAAAACGTAAGCAAACTATTATTTAATTATTAAACTAATTCACTGTTCATTAATAGTTCTTACTAAATCTACGAAAGATCTTCAACGGCAAACATCAACATTAACTAATGTTGAATTATCATTTGAAAATGAAATAAAATCTTCCGTAAAACGTATTGATGATGTATTCAAACAAATTCGTGATATAATTAAAGAACGTGAAGTTGAATTGTATTTAGAAATCGATAAAGTTAAAGAACAAGGTTTAAATATTATTCAACATCGACAACAACGTGCTGTAGAGTTACGTCAACGTGTTGATCGTTGCGACCGTCTTGAACCATTAGA
Source organism: Rotaria magnacalcarata (assembly GCA_900239745.1). Lineage (NCBI taxonomy): Eukaryota > Metazoa > Rotifera > Eurotatoria > Philodinida > Philodinidae > Rotaria > Rotaria magnacalcarata. The sequence goes on along the minus strand of OENM01000140.1, from coordinate 84,187 downwards.
AATTGATAATCTTCGAACTGATATTAAACAATTTGTTACTGAACGTCGTTATGATTTAGGTGAAGAATTAACATCATCACATCGTTTTCAATATGATCAATCGATTCTTGATGGATTAAAAAATTTTGGAACAGTTTTAAGAATCGATAGAAAATATGATCGAACACGTACACTATCATCAGCATCATCGGCATTAGTAGAACAGAATAGTACAATAAAAGATAATAATAATAATATCACAGAAAAGTCTATAGAAAATATTCAAAAACCATCAAATGATTTACCAGTATCTTCATCATCGAATGAACATAATCAAAAACCATTACCGCAAAGAATTCATAAAAAACTAAATTTTAATCAAAATAATAACGGTGAATATCATGAAAGTTCTCATGGTACGCCGATGTCTAATGGTTTCTATTATTATTATGATGATTCGAATAATTATCAAAGTAAGCAACAATAATAGTATTTGTTTTTTAATATTTAATTAAAAATTTATTTTTAGCTACGAATCGTCGTCGGCCACATCCACAAAAATATCAGCAAAATTTTAATGAAAATAATCGTCGTTCACGTCCAATACCTTCAACTAATAATAATAATAATAATAATAATAATAATAATAATAATAATAATAACCGTCGTAATGGTTTCAATAACAGTGAGACGAAAAATACAGATCGTCATCCTCAATCATCTCAAGCCAAAGCTCCTCCTATAAGCAATTAATAGAAATGTATTTTTGTTTTTATTATTTAAATCCTATGTATACTGTTAGTCTTTATTCTTCAATTTCTAGCGTGTTTTAAACATGATTTTTTTTCTCCTTGCTGATATATTTATTCTCTTTATATATATATATATACACAATGATTTTGATTACAACACAAACAAACATAATATAAGCATATTTATTCTCCGTCTTTTCTTTTTTGTTTACTGGTCAAGATCGTCTTGTTTTAATTTTTATTTCTATGCAACTATGCTTTTCTTTCTCTTGTTCAATGATTTTTTTATAATCTAAACACAGACAAGAAATGTTCATTTTTAAATTTCTGTTTGCTTCTTGTGTTTTGTTTTTTGGAATATTGACTATGGTGCTGTTACTGGTTTATTCTATGAATGCATGAAAAATAATATGTTCACTTTTAAAGCTCAATTTCCGTGGGAATAATGTTTGTTTGTTTTTCTTCCTATGATATTTATTATCTTTCAATTCTTCTTCTTCTTCTTCTTCTTTTTTCCTGTTTTGTTTTGTTTTCTTACATGTAAGTAACAACATGTAAAAAATGATGAGATGATTAAGGAACAAAAAAAATAGTTTGATGATTTTTTTAAAAATATATCAATAAAAAATATTGATTATTTCTTGATATTGACTGATTTTTGTTTTTTCTGTATGGAGGCTTTGAGATTTAGTTTTGGTAATGGAGTAATAAATTGCCTAAAATATAGTATTGAATTGATGATTGCTTTTCATAGAATCAAGTTTGATTAACTTACAGATAACTAACAGAACCTCTTTTTGCTATTTTTTTAAGATAATTCCATAAGATGAAATGAAGAGTTTTGTCTAAATTGATACCAGCATCCTAATAGAGATAAAATTTTTATTTTCGACACAGGAAGAATTCTGTTTTTTTTTTCTTTCTAATCATAAAGAATACATATTTGAACATTTATTCGTTCGTACTTATTATTCAAATGAACTCATAAAAAAAATGAATAACTATTTTTCCATTCTTTTCATCATAATAACAAACTGTCTACTAATGCGGAAGGTGAACTGTCAATAGTGAATCTCATCAGGGAAGTTGAATTTGATATATAGATCATTAATACACATTTTTTCGAGATAAAAATAAAATAAATCTTGCTAATAACGTACTTTGAAGTAGAAAGTGTTGCGTTAATTTTATTATGAATGACAAATGTTCTAAACAGTCTAAGAAATAGAGAGACTTCAATTTTCATTTAACATCCAAGTTTAACAAGAGCTGTTTGAAATAATATGCAAAAATGAACGCTTCATTTATTATGTTTCAAGTTAACTTTATTGGTATATTTTATTAACGAAAAAGTAGTGAATGTAATACTAAAATGATGCGGAATTTCTGTTTTTAGACGATATCTATTTGATATTGCAAGTAATCGATCTCTTAGAGACATGTTTTTAAATGCTTATGACTATAAATAAGCTGTTCAAACAATATCTGTACAATAATTATTAAAACGCAAAACTCAGCACGCCTGCTGTTGCTGATGAAAGAAGTATTATATCTTTTTTTTGTATCTACGCAGTTTATGATATATTCTATTGCGCTATACTACCGTTAATCTTTCAGATATTCAATAAGCGAGTAGTTCTAATATATTATAACGGGACGCTATTGAGATATAATTTATGATCGTAGATCAACAGTTTCTGTGTTGGTCTGTGATAGGAGAAGGCCACAATGTTTTATCCATATACTTCAACATTTATCGTTGGTCATGTTTCACACAAGAATGACAAAACCTTTTCCTTGTGTATTTTGATATTATTATGTGAATCTTACACTGTTGTTAGTAGAATTTGAAATGTCTCGCACACCATCGATATGAATCTTCTATATTAATATAATCTTTTATTCAGACTTCACACTCATATTAATGTCTTGAATTATTTCCGGTTTTTGACTGAAAATTGTGCCCTTTTTTTCTGAGTCATCACTATGGGAAGATATACATATATCTAATAGAAAGTACGTGCTCTTCTGTTCCATTCAATTTTTCTTCAAGGGTGATTCAAAAATATTGATATAAAACTTTCTACCCATTGATTTTTCAAATTAATTAATTTTAAATTTAATACGTGTCTCGAGTACTTTTACAGTGTTAATATGATAAAATTCCTATTGTTCAAAGCTGCAACTTGGTCTTGCACGTTCCTATTCTAACATTTCAGTCAATTCTTCGATTGAATTCCATCTATGCATCTGCCAGCATTCAAAACTATCTGCTTGATATGGATACATTCATCAGAATTGTTTTTTCTACAGTATTATGTTTTCGTTTTTATATAGATAGAGAGGAAAAAAGGACTATCAGTACATATTTGAAGAAAAAAAAAGATGTCATTGCATTGTTAATTTGTCTTGTGATTAATTTTCTTGCTTGTCAAAAGAAATGTAGGTTGTAATGTTTTCCACAACTTTATGTACTACTCTGTAGATGGAATTCTATAAAAGTACATCAAAATAAATCTACCGATGTTCAGACTTTCATATCTCTATTTTTCACATTTCGACATGTAGATTTCTGTGACGTCAATTATATTCTTCTATTATAATGTAAGTAGTATCATCACTTAATAACTAGCAGCTATAACATGTACGCAGCCAGTAGTCGTCCTAATTGAATACTAATAGTTATGGTTATTTTTTATTCAATATTTAACCGAATTTAATAGATTCAAAAATGAAAACGGCTAAATGCTTTTTTCGCTAGATGTACGTACTTTGATGGCACTTGGAAAATCAATAATATAGATTGAATATGTTAAATGTCCATGTTCTTCGAGGTCCCATTTCTTGAGTGCTTTCAAAAAATCATATCTACCTTCTTTAGCCATACGACCAAGAATTTTAAATGGATCTCGTTGAAACATTGCATGCAATGATTTCGTATCGAGAAACCGTAAATCAATATCATCCATAATGGTAAAGCCGGGTACTTTTAAATAGAATTGATCTGTTTAATTTTTATCCTACAAATTTATATTACCTAATGAATGTATTCGCCCTAATCTTCCTCGTATTCCGCCATGTACAACTTCGAGTGACCTCAAATATTGATTAATTTGTGTATATAAATCAAGAAAATCATCATTAACAAGAACATTCTTAAAAAAAATACAAGTGATAGTCTAATCTATCTTATTTGAAAACGGTTTACTTCAATATTAAGATATTCAACTTGACTTTTTATATGATCAATGGCTTTCAAGAGAACAAGAGAACCAAGTGTACCAAAGTTATTATTACCAAACTTACATTATATAATAAATTTTTATCAATGAGTATCATTATATAGCTATACTTTTATATACTCTTACCCATAATTTTTTCAATCTACGATTCATTTCAAGTTTTGAAGCAAATATATCTGCTCCATCCTTTTCAATACGATTATTTGACATATCAAGTTCAATTAAAGTTTCATTACTTGATAACATTTTCGCGATAAGTATAGCACCTTGATTACCTAATCCATTCATTGTCAAATCAAGTCTTTCAAGTGATTGATTATTCTTTGATTGATATATGCATTGAATGAAAAAAATGTATGTACATATGTATACATCAAACGATATTACTTTTAAACTATTACATATAGGACGTATGTCATAGTCGCGAATCATATTCCAGCTTAAATCAAGAATTCTTAATTCAGGTGCGTCCTCTAATTTATAGGAAAAAAATTACAATTAAAGTAATTGTAGGAGAAGTTCGATTATAGTTTGATCTTGCTTTATTGAAATATTTCAATAAATTTTCGATCACTTGTATCGTTGAAAATTTTACTGTCTCTAGAATAAGGGGAAAATGTTTTTCTCATTATCTTCTTTTGAGTTGCACATCTCAGACTTCTCTAATGGCCTTCATTGTATGTATTCAGTTCTGTTTCGTCTGATAAGTCGTCTAAGTGCTCTAGAGTTTTCTTTCTTTAAATAAGCATTAGAATTACCATATAAAAAACCCTTTTTGTAATTATACTCTCATTTTATGAGACATTTTCTTTTTGAGGTCTTGAACTTGTCATCGATTTCTTCGAGTTAAAAATTAAGAGTTTATACTTCTAGTAAGTATTATACTTTGGCATACTTTTGAGTACATAGACTTAATTAAACGTAAAGAATGAAGGCTGAATCATCAAATGATTTATTTCGACGGCAGTTGAATGAATATCTTTCTTGAACATGATGATCTGGCACTCAAACGTATCTATTCACTATAGTTGTAATATTTCGTGAAAATAAAATTAAAATCTACTTGACTTGAGATCAGTATTTGAGAGAAAAGGTTTTACATAGGGTTTTTATTTACTTAATACTAATCCAATATTTTTACATGCGATTGCACCAAGTTGATTTCCACTTAGATATAATTCTTGAAGCATATCACCTCCCTTAAAAAGATTTAATGAAATATTCATAAAACTACTATTCCATGAATCACTTGAATAATTTTTCTAATAATTGGCCCATCTAAATCAACAAGTTCACATGCTAAGTAGAAAATGAGAATGATGATTTTTCTAATGTTTTTAATAAATTTGATTTACAAGATAAATTTAATATCTTAATAATCGATATTTTTGTTTCATCATTTATAAATAGTAAAGATAAAATTTCGATGCCTTCGGTTCTAATTGGATTTTTTGAAATATCCTAAAAAAACATAGAAGTAACTTGTTGACTTTTATTGCAAAAATATTTTTCTAACAAGTTCTTCTATTTTATAATTATCTTTTAGTGTTTCTTGAAGGTACGCACAACCTTGTGCCGTAATATTATTTGCACTTAAACGAATGTATTTCATTTGTGTATGAATCTATGATTCAAGAATAGTGAACAATCCTATCAGAAATTTTTATCTACACGTAATGCAAGACAAATCGCTTTTAGATCAAGATCATTTATTGACATTTCAGATAAATCGATCATATCCCTACTTAATCCTTCAATAACACTATGATATGGATGAATTTGATATCGTTTACATGCTTGACGATATACTTGAATAGGATCTTGTTTATTAATAAATCTATCTAAGAGAAAAAAAGCCAACGATATCTTTTTGTATCGTATTTTAATTTTATGCCGTTCTTTGAATACCTATATCATTTAATTCTGAATCATAATCTGAATCATTCAATTGAATTTCATCAAGGTTAAGTTTATATTTCAGTTTTTCTTTTTTTGCAAAATTAAGATCACCATCGATTTGATACGATTCATGTTTTAGATCAGGTAGAGAAGAAAGTTGAAATTTATAATCAAGTGCATCAAATAGATTACAATTGAGTAATTGTGTATGACTATCATCATCCGATAATAATGTATGATCTGGTACGAATGCATAAAGAAGAGGATGACCAAGATCACCCGTGTATTCTCTATATACATAGATATACAAAACATACATATGGTTGAAAATTATGCAAAGATTGAATCTTAATCAACCTATATTGTGTTTTATCACGTTCTTTTCGTGCTTTAAGAGCTTGCCGATGTCCTTCATTGCATAACATTTCTTTTTCTTTTTTAGAAAAATAGAGAAGAGAAAAGAAGCGCAGAAAAAAAAATGAAAGATTTTCGTTCCTTAGAAATTAAAAATAATGAAATTTGAATTTTAGATCATATGAATAAATCGAATAGAATAGTATAATAATACTGATGATATGGTATAGTGAAACAGAACTGAGAAGAAAAAATTCTTTCTTTTTTTTAATTTAATCATTATCGTATTTTATATTAAATCTATCATAAATAGAGATAGTCGCGTATGATGAATAGATGTAATTATTTTCCAATTTCTCGATTTTGTTGATCGATAATATTTAACAAATCGATGCATTTCTTTGAGTTTTTAATTTATTTTTAGATTAAAATTATTTTATTGAATCTAGGCAAGTTTCGAACAGCAACATTTATCGTGAATAATTAATGTCATTGACGATGAAAAATATCTATTGATTTGAAACCACCAGTGACAATAATCTATTAATTGATTCAACGAACTATTTTTTAGCTCTAATATTGGTATCGTGTTTCATTGCTTGGCTAAGCCGTTTACAATGTCATTATACGACCTGATGTTTTCATTGCTTTGAAAATGTTTGCTGCCTTGTATATTATACTTTGAGTTTCAAATTTCTATTCGATACTGATATTTTATATTTAATTAAGTATTCAGAGAGGATTTTTTTCTCTTTATTCTTCTGTGAATATTTTAATAAGCCTATATCGATCTATTAGTTGTCTCCACCGCTGTGCAGATTATAGTAGAGAAAAATATCTGTTGTAGATCTGCGATACCAATAAGAAATAAACATAAAAAAAATATTACCACAACAGAGTTGATGATAGAAATGTGGAAACAGGACTTCTATAATTAGATAGTACGAATAGACAACAGCACATATTGTGCTTGTTTCCCTCGAACTTCTTCATATTCAATAATAAGAATTCTCTCGGTTTTTTTATTGAAGTATTTCTGATTTATATCAATAATTCATAGTCCCGACTGCCAAATCCTTTTCTACTATTCTTTATTCGATTAGCTATTATACAGTTCTAATTAGTATATGGACATTTCTGTGTCCAGATGGCGCTATATAGCAAGCAAACTTATTTACAATCCATTGAAGTCCACTTTTTGCCCTTGACACTTTTACCAATCAATAAGTAGTACATGTATGCAATGCAATATTCGTTCGTGCTCTCATCATGCAATATAACCGCAGAAAGAACCTGACGACGCATGAAAGCAGCAAAAGAAATGTATAAATGAATGAATGAACGAACCCGTCGACGCGACCTCGCAGAAGGTTAATGCATGCATTCATATCCATACGTAAGCCATGCCTTTTCTATATGCATTGACAGGCACCGAAGGTGTTCCGTCCATAATGTTCTGTCCCGACGTCGCGACACTTGATAAATCAAATCATTCTTTTATTCTATAATTTCATTCGATTTTATTTCAGATAATTCTTTCCTTCTCTGTTTTTAATTTCAGCCATGTTGCACGATGTGTGTTGTAGTCAAACACCTACTCGTACTCGTAACCCACTTTTTCGACATCGATTACATGTAAGTACACAGTTAAATCATAATAAATCCAATTAGAATCGTCTCTTCTCTACTCTAGTCTATTTAATAAAATCGAATATTTTTTTCTAATTTATTCTAAAGATTAATAATAGAGGTACTTATCTCCCTTTGCAGTGTTTATTTGTGCATGGTTTGATTCTTTACCTTATCACATATATACATATATATCTATATAATATATTTTGTTTCTTATTTTAGAATTCTCCGAGTCCAGCATCAGTTCTATCATTGACACCATCGCCAACAACAGGCATGATTCAATCGGCAGCGCCCGGTGAATTTTCCCATCGTTGTGCTACAGTATCATTTGACTCAATCTATAACATCACTGAAGATCTTTGCCGGTAATTGAAAAAATAAATCTTTCTCTTTTCTTATCAACATGATGTTTCAATAATTGTATTTCTCTCATAGAGGTCGTTTTTCATCTGTTAAAAAATGTTTGAAAAAAGATGCACCTGACCAAATATTTGCAGCTAAAATAATTAAAAAACGTAATATTCAACATGCACTCAATGAACTACGAATATTTCAATTATCACATAAACATCAAAATTTTGTTTCACTACTTCAAGTATTCGATTTACCGACCGAAGCAATTTTTATTCTTGAATAGTGAGTAGAATGGAAATATTTAAATAAAAAAAAAAGAAAAAACAAAGAAAGAATTTATCACTTTCTCTTCTAGTGCGAAACAAGGCGATTTGCAATTAGCACTTGAACTAGAAGGTTGTCTAGAAGAAATACAAGCTATGCATGTTACTAAACAAGTCTTAGACGCTGTAGCTTTTCTTCATGACAATAAAATTGTTCACCTTGACATAAAAGTAAATTTAATTATTTTAGAAAAAAATGTCAATTAAATTTAACGCTCTTTTTTTAGCCTCAAAATATTCTTCTCATGGAAAAGTGGCCAAGTACACAAATAAAATTATGTGATTTTGGTCTTTCACGTGTATTAACTAATCAACGATTATTAGAAATGTCTGGTACAACTGATTTTCTTGGTAAAAAAAAATAAGACAACAATGAATTTCTCTCTATGAATGTGAATCGTTTCTCTTTTTTTAAAGCACCTGAGGTTGTTAATTATGAACCATTAACATGTGCTACTGATATGTGGAATATTGGTGTATTGATTTATGTACTTGTAACTGGTCATACACCATTTGGTGGTACTACAAAATTAGATACACAAAATAATATAACACATTGTATACTTGATTTTCCATCGGATTTATTTGAAAAAGTTTCAAAAAAATGTATTGATCTCATTCGACAATTAATTGTTCGAATCCCGAAGTAAGAAATTAGAAAAAGTTCTTTTCTATTGTAATTATATTTAAATTATTTTTTCAAAGACGTCGAGCAACAGTTCATGAATCTCTTAAACATCCATGGATATGTTTCAATGAAGAATCAACATCGTCAAATGAACAAACAATTAATTCGCTCGATGAAGAAGACGAAGAAGAGGAGGCTGTAGTCGAAGAAATCGATGAATTAACAAATGAAACTAATGTTCAAAATTTCAATTGAAATAGATCTTTTTTTATTCTTTGTTTTTTCTTTCGAACAATTCTTTTCTGACAGTATTGAATGAACCATCTGTTTTTTTTTCCTTGTGTGATAAGTTGCAGTGCTACTACGTGTGTGTGTGTGTGTGTGTGTGTATTAGATAATCTAAGATCAAAACTCTGCATTTCTATTTCGTTTTTTCCTGTTTATTCTTGTTCTTTACGCAATTTTGTTCGTCGCCTTCTACTGAAAATTCTATCTCAGATATTTTACTTTTTGTAAAAATTTATGACAAAGAACTGAACCTTAGTAGTTTTTGTTATGATCTCATTGTACTTTATTCATCTCAGGAATTATATACGATTTGAGAAGTAAACAGGTATAGGTATTGTTTCTGGTTTGTGTTTGTGTTTGTTTTCTGTTTTTTTTTGTTCTGTTATTGTTCGCCATCTTTTTCTCATTATTATCATTACTATTATCTTTCGACTTTGTCAATACGTCAGTGATCTTTATTAACACCATAGGTGTCTATGTACAAGTTCAGTAACAGAAAAGAAAAAAAAATAAGACTAAGTCGATTTTCATTGAATGATATTATTATGTACGAACAAAGAGAAAAAAGGAAACAGGATTCTTATGTGCAAAAGTATTTAGTGAAAAATAAATCGTTTGGATTTAAAAATAAAGTTACCTTTATCAAAGTTATCGAATAAACTGCGATTTTATTTCTTCCTTCTCAAATAAGATTAGTACCAATTGAATTCAGACACGTAAATATTTAGTATTCAATTTACTAATAGCTCTTGAATGATATACAACAAGAACGTGCGTACCTTGTTCGATCAATATTTGACTTATTCTAGTTCATGTTCAATACCGTATAAAGAATTCATGTAAACTTATCATAATCAATGCAACATATTACAATATTTGAACACTGGATTTTCTTATATCAATACAAATGATTGTTGTTTTTAATTGAATTCTAATCATACAGTCATAATCGCAGGTTATTTTCCGTTGAATATTACAAATTGGCAATGCAAGAAGTATTAGATAAAATGTATTTTGTTGTTCAAATTTAAAAATACAAATAGCTGATAAATAACCATGAATAAAAAATACGATATGTTACATGGTATCGTTTTATGATTGACCATGGTATCTCCAATATTATACAATCTTATATTGAAAATTTAAAAAACATAGTTTGTATTTTCATTCTTTTCTTTTGCACATTGATGTGAATTATTGTGCTAGTTGAAAACGACATCTGTCCAGATGGCGTACATTTACAGACTATATCAGTCTATATTTTTCTAATAGAACATTTTTATCGATTGTACGTATCAAATAAAAAGATTTCTTTGTATCAAAAATTTATATAATTTATTGAAAAATTCTTGAATTCTATTATCAACCGCAGTGATTATGATTCGTAGAAAATATTTTCAGTGAGAGACAGAGAGAGAGACAGATATAGAGCAGGATAAATCGTAGTGAAAAGATGTTTAACTTTACTTAAGAAAGAAACAAATGAACATGACTGTTCGTCCGTCTTTGTTTAGCTTATTGTGATTCTTGTCTATTGTTTAGATTCATATAAACTTGAAGTACCTAAAAAAAAAGATAAATGGAAGGTGATCAAACTTCATCTAGCGCTCCTGCAAGTAGTCTCGAAATTGTATCAATGGTTATTTGGTTATCAACTGGAAATGGCAAATTTTTTGAATTGGTAAAATGAATAATACATATAAATAAAATTCGATTTTTTTCTTTTTCTATTTATTTAAGCATGGAGCTCGTGATATAATCAAACAAGTATTACCTAAATCATCGGAGACAGCTTTTCGTTGGGGTTATTATAATTCTCCCGCTGATCCCGATCGACAATCTTATACACAAGTACTGGAAGCCTTTCTTAAAGCTGGCTTTCATATTGAAGGTTCATCAGGCGCTGGTACACAAGGTCTTCTTCGTACGCAATACATACTTGTCAAACGCAATTCTTAAAAAAGAAAGAAACGTATCAATCTACTAGTGTAATAGAATACGTTAGCTTGTCTTCTCCGGAGAACTTTATCGATTCGTTTGTTGTTGTCGTTGTTTTTTTTACTCATTTAACGATTTTTCTTTCTATATTATTCTAGTCTCGTAGTGTCTTTTCTCTGCTGATGCTGTTTCATCATCAAGGGTATTATGTGTGTGTTTACGCATATGTATTATCATTTTTTTTTGATTTCATAGTGTTGTTTTCTAAGAGACGATTGATTAAAACTTGTCGCTTCAAAAAAAAATTCTTCTTGGTTATGGTTTTGTTTTCAGATAACATTTTCGTCAATAATGGCAGTTAATCAACGTTTTGAAATACTTTCATTACTTGTTCAAAATGTTCTCTCATCGAACTCGAAACATTTTCAATTACATGGTGATAAACAATTTATAACACAAATCTTACCAACAGCCCCTGATCGAGCTTTCATAGGCAATGATTGTTATGATTCAAGCTTTGATCTTGGCTCGATAACCTATATAGATATTCTACAACGATTATTAAGATTAGGTTTTCAAATTCAATCATCAACTGCTGGATCGTTTACTTTGTCTAAGCCTGAAAAATCGATTATTAAAAACGAACCGCAACAAATCTCACCTCAAGATACATTTGTTCTTCAGTATACACTTGTTCGAGCGCATGTTGTGGGCTAAAACAATAAATAAAAGGAATGATCTTTACTCAACTAGAATCCGCTACCTAACATTTTCTTGCATGTTTAATGTTATCTGTTTCGGTTGTGCTTTTAGTCTAGCTTATCAATTTAATTTTGCTGTTCCGGTTTTTTGGTATTAAAGTTCAAGAATATACGTATGTCTATTCTAATTATTTCGATTAAAATAAATACATGAAACCCTAATTATTTATCCTACTGTTCGTAGCATATTGAGATAGATATTAATAGTTGCGAAACGATTTTCTTAGCTGTCAAACCCTTGAAGTTATTATTCTTTCATTTGCGAACTTTTCGAAACGAACAAAGAAAGAATTTTTTTTTCGTTTTTATGTAGATATGATTACTTCGTTTTATTTTAGATTACATACAATTTAAGACTTATCAACTAAGTAAATGCTTTCTCGTCGTTCAACAACATTATTAAGAATAATAGAATTCATCAACTAATAACAAGATGTCCTTTTCATGTATGTATGGTACTGTGTCATAATAATGTTCTCAAATGAAAGCCTTGACAACTTTTATACAAGTCAGGTTGACGCCTACTTTTTTTCTCTTCCTGTCTTAATTCGAGAGGATACACCCGAAAAATTTTATTATTGAAAACGAAGACTGAAGAAAGAGCAAAAGAAAGAATAAAATTCGATAGCTTTCTCTTTCTTTTTTTTTCCAAACGGCACATCGATTCTCTTCGTCAAGCCTTTTCATTTTGACGACATCGTTTTACTTCTAATTGAAGGAAACTTGTGAACAGCTCACTTATTTCAAATGAAAAGTAATGTCGTTCATTCCTATTTTTTACCTTGACAGAATTTCTTATTATTCCCATGAAGACTTTCAACTCAACAAAAGAACTCAATTCAAAATCATAAAATTATATATTTATACTTCTATAAGACTTGTTTTTACGACGGCGATAATAATCATTATCATGATGTAGCAATTTATTCTTTTCTTTCTTTTTTGTTTTAGTTACTATCTATTATATATATATATGTATGTATGCAATTTGACAACAATACGAAACATGTAATTTGTTGATCAGACAAAAAAAGGAAAGCTACAAAAATGGATCATTCGGAACTAGTTCAAGAAATGGTATTGTTAGAAAAACTAACAGCACAAGAAAGATTAAAACATGCTAAACGACGACGACAACAACAACTTGCAAATTGGGCACGACGGGAAGCATCATTAGGTAATGGTACGATCATATCATCGAGTATGACAAATGGAACTATAACATCAATATCAAATAGCAGAAAATTAAAATCAATTCGAACCAAAGAATTTTTAGTTCAATTTCCTGCAAATGTCGTTTTATTAGAAGGTAAATCATTTCTTCTTGCGTTATTATAATTGTTAGATAAACAACGAGTTCAACTAAATAAATATAGAGAAGAAAAATAAAATTATCAAATATATTTTTTTTAATTTTACTTTATTATTTTTTCAGCTTAACAAAATAATATTTTATTTTCATTGTTAAAACATATTTTCAAGTGCTTTTTATCGGATGCAATAAAAATTCTTTCTTCTTTGTTTTTTATGGTTCGCATATAATTTGCTGACGAAATGAATTTCGATTACTGGAGGGCTTTTATAAGTTTGATTGATTGAGAATTTATTTATTTTTAATTTTAGCTACTGCTCGTCAGGATGTTGAGGAAGTACGTAGTCTTCTTAAATCAGGAAAGTATAATCCCAATACAGCTAATGAAGATGGTCTTACACCTATGCATCAATGTTCAATCGACAATAGCGATCAAATTTTACGATTGTTAATTGAACATGGAGGTGATGTCAACGCAAAAGATCGAGATCTATGGACTCCACTACATGCTGCGGGTAAATATGTTGTTTAGTTTTGAATTAACATGTGAAATATTTCAGTTTTCTCTATCAGTAGATAACATCACGAAATTTTTTTTAGTTAAAATATGCAACATTTTTAATCATTTCACAGAATTGCGTTATGTAATATATTCATATTTAACAGGAGTTGAATTTGATTGAAGTGATGCACTGAACTGATGTTTTATGGGTCATTGAAAGTGACATTAATTCTTTTTTTCTGCTATATCGTTATTTCATAATAGCAGAATAGTTATTCACAAGTACTCATCTTTCCACGGGGAACGGTTGAAAAAACAAAACAAAAATTATGATATGATACAGCAGTTGTTGAGATTGTTTGTTAAGAAATACAAACATTGTATTGCTTCATGGTGGTTCTTAGATTTCTTTCATAGAATGACACATATAATGAATACAATTTCAAAACTAAATGCTCGTTTGATTATCAACCGGTTAAATAGAATCAATATCAGACGCAAATCAGAATTTTGTTCTCTTTTCAAATATATGTTTGCAAATTGTGTGAGCTTCATCAGTTAGACGTTATGAGCAAAACTTTGAAGGCCTGCAAATAAAGTGTAGACTGGTTTCTGCGGGCAACAAAACCATCTAAGGTAAACGAAAAATTTATGCTAAATAGACTTCAACAAAGAATAAATATTTCTAAAGAAAATAATATTCTAATCGATAGTTTTATGTAAATTTTCTATCAATACTTTTTTTCAAATAAGATAGTTTGAAGTTCCTTTTTTTTTTGTTTTTACAAATATATCAACTCGATTATTTCTCAAGAATTTCTGTCTACACTCTTGGCTGTCAACTTGATCTGTAAGACGTCATATTATTCTTTACTCGATGTTCAGTAAGAGGTATTCAATAAGAGTATTATTGATGCGAAGGACATTTATATTGTGTAGGTGCTCATGTGAAAAATCTCAAAATCTGATGAAGGTCAATAATCGCAGCGAAATTACCCATCGTGATTATAAAGATAAGAAAGAAGTACATAAATGATTTTAAGCTATATTTTTTTCTGATTTTTTTTCTTTTCTTTTTCTATTTGATAACTTATTGAATTAGGTTATTTGTTTATTTCATAGCTACTTGCGGTCATATACACATATGTAAAATTCTTATTGAAAACGGTGCTGAATTATTAGCTTTAAATGCTGATGGAAATATGCCCTATGATATATGTGATGATGATCAAACACTTGATTATATCGAAACTCAAATGGATCGTATTGGTATAACACAAGAAATGATCGATAGCAAACGAGGACACGTTGAAAATCAAATGTTAATTGATTTAAATCTATTAGCTAAAAAATCTTTAACATCAGTCCGTTCAATAGATGATATATTATCCTATCGAAATGATGAGGGTGCCACACCACTTCATATCGCTAGTGCAAACGGTTATCTAAGTGTTGTGGAATATTTACTTCAGCGACATGTATCAATTAATCTTCAAGATGCTGATGGTTGGTGTCCAATTCATGCTGCCGCATTTTGGTGTCAACAACCTACACTAAGTAAGAATTTGTTTCAACAAAAAAAGGAATACGAATACTAATAATCGTTTTTTTTTCTAATTAATTTCTAGCTCAGTTAATTGAAGCAGGAGCAGATATATACGAGAAAATTCCCGATGGTCGTTCAGCTGTTGATCTATGTGAAGATCCTGATATACGGTCGTATATGATTGAATTTCGAGAACAATCCGTACGTAATCAAGCTAAAGCGGCAGCCGCTGCGGCTGCTGCTGCAGCTGCTCAATTAGAACAAAACTTGAGTACGCCTATTCCAATTAATAATCGTATTCATTTTGGTACAAATTCGTTACCACACGGTACGACACCTCGAACAGGCACATTATATGAATCTCGTTCGAGTATATCATCCCCATATGGTAGTGGTTCATCATTAAATCGAACAAGTTCAATACGTCGAGCATCATTACGCGATCGAGAAAAAGTTAAAAAATTAAATGAAAATTTTCTTGATGTTCTACAAGCGAAAGATAAAATACAAGAAGATGCTGATGAAAATGCAACAAATCCTACAAATCCTACACTAACTAATGGTACAATACCATCAAAACCAATCACTAAAGAGGAATGCTCAAGTAGTACAACAACTACTGATTCAACTGTGCGCGAAACCGCTACAACAACAGTTCCAATAAAAAAATCATTAAGTATACCTGCTGTAGGAATACCATTACCACCATTAAAAGTTCCACAACCATTACCACCAACTCAAGCAACTGCTGATACATTAAGTGATGTTAAACGACGACGTGAAGAACGACGCCGCGGGATTGGTACTCCTGCATCAACAGCTATTCACCCTCCTCCGCCGCCGCCGCCTCCTTCGCCTCCAAAATCAATTCCATTACCTCTAGCTTCAATTCCAATCAATCATGATAATAATACGAAAATGTCAAATGGTAATCATTCTTTAACAAAAAATGATCCAATACCGAATTATTCTGCCAAAAAATATATGGAAATTCATGGTCATATTGAAGATGATGATCGTGAAAAACGAATTTGTTGTACAATTTTGTGATTTAAATATTATCAATATTTATCCGTCCATAAATGAATAAAAACAAATAATAAAGCCACCTTCCGTTTTAACTGATAATCTAAGCGCGTGTGCTTGTTTTCATCTTTCGAAAGAAACGAAAAAAAACCCGTAAATCTCATTTTTTTTCTTTTTGTGTTTTTGCAATATTGGTGCTCTCTAATGATACTTTACTTCTCTGTTTTCTTTTCTTCACGATACGTCTTTTGTTTTGTTTTGTTTACATTTTTTTTCTTCTTATATATATATATATATATACATATACGTGTAAACTGTTTTGTGAGGGCGCGGCCCAGGCTATCATGTAAGCTGATATACAAAAATAATTATCGCAGCATTTCGTATAACAAAAAGACAAACAAAAATTTATTTACAAAAGAAAATGTACTTGTTGCAATTATTGTTAAAATTTAAAAGTTATTTTGAATATAATATTGCTAGAAATTCTTCGTACGATACTTTTCCGTCATGATCAAGACAATCAGCTTCTTCAATCATTTCTTTTACATCTTCCTATAACAAATGAAAATATAACTCAATCCAATAAATACCTTCTTTTTTTACTTCTGTAATATGTTCACCAAGCCTTGATAGCATATCATAGAGTTCATCTTTATCAATATAGCCATCTCGATTTTTATCAAAAACCTTATTGAAAATAAAATTAAATAGAAGAAAAATTTTATATTGAAATAAAATTTACTTTAAAAACTTGATGTAATTCTTTATCACTTTCGCCAGTTGATCGACGACAACGCATCATAGTTAAAAATTCATCGAAGTCAACACTTCCATTACCTATTGAAATAAAACATGGCAATTTTCTATTCTAAGAAGAAGAAGAAGAAGAAAAAAACATTTACCATCAGTATCAACTTTTGATATCACAGTTGAAATATCTTCTTCACTTGGTGAATAACCCAGTGAATGCATTAATGAACGAATTTCATAATTTGATATATTTCCATCGCCATCTTTATCCAGCAAAGAAAATGATTCTTCAAATACTGCAAATAAATAAATAAACAGATAACCTATAGAAATTGTCAATAATGATTAGAGAGCAAAGTTCTTTACCAGCAATTTGCTCTTCAGAAAAACCATGTACTTCACTCAATTCTCTTCGACTTTTACCCGTCGTTGTCTAAACAAATAAAACAAATATAACATATTTTTCTTTCTAAAACATTTTGTTTTTCAGTTGATTTTGTTTTGTTTTAAAAATCTTCAAAGAAAACCTACAATGACTACATAAGTTTTTCTCGTTGTTATTGTACGTTTAACCGATGTACGATTATATGATGTCGTACGTCCGTAATGATGAGTTGACGAAGATCCTATCGGTATACAATGATTTTCTATTACTGAAGTAGGACTATTGGACAGCGACGTTGGAGAAGAAGTTGTCGTCGTATGCATGTGCCTACGTTTACAGACTAAGAGCGTAAACGTGGGCGGATGAATAAATCAAGATGGTTATGTTGAGATCATGATCCATCATTGACTTACTGGTACAAAATGTGATATCTCTATTTTTTGACTCTATTTGTCTTGTATGGTAAAGATACTAAGCAAATGATGGTACTAATATTTTCCTCGTCTTCTAAACGATTTCGTTACTTGGCAAATATAATTTCAGCTGTAGGAAAAGCTAACACATGATGATCAATCGTCAATTATGAAAGATGCAAAACAGAGTTTCCACTTCTTCTTCTTCTCCTTCCCCTCCTGGTTCTTCGGTGGTGTCGTTACACATAAAAATGAAGCCTATGTGTATGCACTTGACTGATATGATAATAAAGAATCATAAGAAAATATTCCAAGCAAAAACAACCAGAAAAAAAAATAAGAACAACAACAGACGTAGCGGCAGCAACAACAACAACAACAACTACAAATTATCTTTTCGAAATCCAAAACTAGATCTTTATTGATGATCCAATCAAACTTCATTATTATTTTCTTCTTTCTTTTTATTCTAATAATCAATATAAATGTGAATTAGTTCACTTACTAGTTTTTCTCGATTCAAAAATATGTGCATATGTATAAAAATATAAAAGTACACATGAATGGAAATCAATTATTGAGTATGGCAATTAGTGGATCGATGTAGAAAATTGATTTCTTATTTGCTAATACGAATGGGAAAAAAGCAACTTAAATCAAAGAGGTCATTTTGTTTGCGAATATTAATATGCGTATATATATATATATATATATGATCGACAACAACCCTTCATCAGTTCTCATTTGTCATCTTTGTCGTTTATCACTTTGTCCGACGTAATACATAGTCTAATGATTTTGTTTTCGTCGCATATTAATAGGGTGTGAATTATTGTCTCACGTTTCAATTTAGATTTATCGTAGAAAAAAAACTATACATATATGCATATATTATCTGCGCAATATTTAATGACCAAAACAATAAAAGCAAAAAAAAAACGATATATGCAACACTTACAATCATCCAATTATCTAAAAGTTGAAGATTCGATGATAATTGATAAGGATCATGAATAGTTGGACGCTGTCTTTGATTATCAAGCATGAGCGATTGGGAATGTGGAAGTGGGTGATTTTCAGAAATATAAGATTTAGATGACGAAGAGCATATAGTTGTTGTTTTTGATGTTCGTCCATTTTGATTATTATTATATAGATTAGAAAAAGACGACGACGACGATGACGAGGAAGATGATGAACTTAATGTGAATGTTGCTGTACGTGATGTTCTCATGAGAGCTATTTCATCGTCAATGGCAAGATCAAGTTCTTCCATTGTCGCATGCGAATCGAATGTGAGTATATTAAGTAAGTAAAAGTTATTATAATGCGAAACGCTCATTTACAAATTTATCTTGTATGCGAGCAAAAACATCAACAATAACGAATGAAATCTAATGTCACCGCTCCATCAACAAAAAGGAAAAATAGTGTTTATCGAGCTATCGATAATAACGACAAGAGTGGAACTATCGCCTTTTGTTCTTGCTGGTTTATATTCATTGTAGTACTTGGCGTACGAGTGTCGCAAAGAAATGAAAAATAGTTGTAACAGTCATACAATGCAACCCAAGACGAGAGATAAGAATAAGAATTCTACGAATAATCTTAATGTAATGTATATATATATATTTTCTTCTTCTTCTTCTTCTTCTTCTTCTTTGCTTTTTATCAACTTTTTTGCGAAAGAAAAATTTATTTCTACTCATGCTTCAACAATTTGTTTTCTATTTTTTATTCTTTATTTATATCTTTAGTTTCTTCTTGGTTTTCTTACATTTCATCTCATGATTTATCATGAAGAATAATAAACAAAAAACAATTAGATGGGTAATAACTGCATGTTTATTAGTAATTACTATTACGTTTGATCCAAGACATGAATAAATAATGCAAAGAGGAGAAGAAGTAGAAGAAGAAGAAAAGGAAAAGAATAGATAACCTAAAAAAACAACTCATATAGAATGAATTATTCTCGAATATTATTATAAGGAACTTAATATAAACAAACGAGATTTATCGAAAGAAAATATAACATAACATTATTTTGCTTATAAGTGTCAATATATATATATATATATATGAATATCAGTTGTCACCTTCAGCATAATATAGCAACAATATGTATGAGATAAGAAATGAATCAAAAAGGTAATCGCAGGCATAGATTGCAAATTAAAAACAAAAACGAAATTCTTCGATCCCATAGTTACAATGTATACTTACAGGTTTTAATTGTGGTGGCTGCATGTGTATTTTGTATGTAAATTGGTTCAATATAACTGTGTAAAATGATGTTATGAATAAAGTATAAAAAAAAAGCGGCAAATCAATCAAGCAGAACTAGATTACTATCATATATTGAATCGTCATCGTTACTCTATTTCATAAGCAGCCGATGCTTATTCAGATAAAAATAAAATGTCCTTTGTGCATTAACCATATCTATTCGCATCATTATTTTTATCTACCCAATCAAAATGTTCCTAAGCGATTGTACTCAATTGCAAATAATATGTATGTATGAGAAAACGATCAATAACTACAAGAGTTTTACACTAGAATTCATTCAGAATGAAGAGTTTTTTACAATAAAAAATATGAATGATTTGTTCTTTTTTTTCTCAAATACAGATTCTAATAACGATCATGTGAATTAGAAAATTAATAATAGATCCCACTTAGCAATGGATAATGTTGACATAAACATTTGGAAATGGGTCACCAGTACAAAGTACCTGAAGCACCAACTATTCTGGTATCGCTTACCCCGAAGCAACGTTATCCGCATTCGCTGCAAAAAGGAATTAATCATCCTATCAAAATATAGTTTGTTTACAGTGGTTTATTCTAGTATGCTAAGTGTGCATTGTGACTCGGCACTCAGTAAAAATGAAACTGTATATCTCAAATTGGAATTTAATACAACGAAGAATTATAGAATAAAATTGTAAACAGAAACAATGGCACAATTACTAAGGTTCATAATCAATCATCAATTATTTGATGCTAATGAGGCATCAAATTTATGCTGATGATACTACTATTAGCGATCATTTCATGTTTAAAACAATCTGCGCCATATAATATATTTATATTTAATAGAATTGAAAAAAAGATTTCTTACCGATCGAAACTTTATTTTAAATGTCCTCTTGTTAATGATAATTTTTTGATTCATATAACTTTGTAATCGAACTTTCGAATTTTTACTTAACGTAACATTGTCAAATCTTGATATACATTTGATAGAATGCTTTACCGTTGCTGAATACATCTACAAGCATAATCACACAATGCATATTTTCTTTGCCTTATCCACTTTAATTTGCTTCTGGTCATAGATCTATTGTGTATATATATATATATATCCTTGATACATATGTAAATTAGAATCTGTTTATGACATGAAGTCATTCAAAACAACTATTTTCTCTAAAATAACTAAGATTCATAGCTTGATACATAATTAACTTATCAAATAAATTGTCTGTCTTTATGTCTCTGTAGCATTGTCCATCATTATTTGCTAATAACAAAATTTACTAATCGTCTATTAAGAACAATTGAAGGAAACAAACATGCTCTTCATTATTGCCGTTCGCCATTGTCAGAGAAAGAAAAAGAGAAGGAATTATTTGTTTCATTGATGCATTAATATAAAACAACATCGACTTGTCACAATGACTTTATTATGGTATGCTTACAATGTCTTCATGTATTTTTCTATTGTTAGACTTCAAACAACTAATGAAGATATTAATATAACAACTAAATTATCAAATAACTTACAAATTGATAATTCTCTGATAAAATCTTCACAAGTTATTATACTAGGCGCATTAGCCAATAATGAACAAATTCAAATGCTTCCTAATATAAGTATAAATTCAAATAAAGATCTATATATTTCATCGCAATGTTTTATTCTTAATTCGAATCCATTATTAACAATAGCAGCCTTATGTGAAGCAGGTAATAAATCAAACGCAAAAATAATTATTACTAGTCATATTATTGATGATGATAATAATGATTTAACATTAGCTGCCATTGCATATGTAGCAGATTTTTATCATATACCAGTTATAACAATAGCATCAAGAGAAAATCTTCTTTCTGATAAAGTATATATATACATATATATCTATATCTATATATGATTATGTTATTTGATTCAAATATTTGAATGTAAATTTTTACATTAGGCATTATATGATTTTATTCTACGATTAGTACCACCGTATTTGTATGAGGCTGATGCTTGGTTTAATATAATTCACAAATTAAAATATACAAATGTCGTATTGATTTATAATCAAGAAGAAGAAAGTCGAATGGTTGCGTCAAGATTTCAAATGCTTACACATAATTCACAGATTCAGGTATATGTTATTTCTATATCCAAGAGATAGACTTGGTAATATGTAAACTGTTCTGGTAGAAGCAAGACGGGAAAAGAACAAAATTTTGATCATATTAGCATAATTGATGATGCCAAACATTTAATGAATATTGACAGAATGAGTTTGAGACGGAAATGAAAATTTTTAAATGCCAATCATTTAAATAATACACTAGATATTACTTCATAGAAATTAACTATTTGATTAGAAGTTTAGTAGTCATTTTACGAGTATTCGTAGGTCAAAATATAGGAAAAACAATTTTCTACAGTAGTCGAAGTGACTCGACGACATATGTTCTTTTTTTCTTTTGATCTATAAATACAACGCAATCAAATCAACGGATGAGTAACACTCGTACAAGTATTCTTATATTTCTTATCATTTTTAAAATTGTTTCATCTAAATAGATTGAGCAAATGGAAGAATATACCTCAGATACCAATTTGACATCGTTAATATTTAATTTAACAACTGAAGATCGTTTATTAGCACGTGTATTTATTATTCATACACGGTAAGTCAATTTTCATGTTATTCTAATAGGGAAAATGATTGATCTTCTTTTTTTTTACAGATTCAAAGATATAGCTGAAATGTTATCAGCGATTGTACGATTAGAGAAAACAGAAAATTTTGTATGGATTATTAATGAACGTGCATTAACAACAAATAGCTCAGCTTTATTTGATGGTTTAATTAACTTAATTTCATTAATTGTTACTGTTTATGTATTCATATTTTGATTTAGGTCTTCTTGGTGTTAGGTTACATGATTCATTTAGTGATGAAAATCTTCTCATTGATGCAACTCAACTTATAACTAACACATTTGTGAAATTTCTTGATTATCCATCTTCATTTTGGTCAGAAAATACGTCTGTTATTGATTGTTCATCAGTGGAACCCTGGCAGTATGGAAAAGATGTTTATCAGTCTGAATTAACTTTCATAAATTTAGAGCATAGGATAATTTTAATTTTTTTCAGAGCATTCATTAAAACAAAAGTGAAAGATGGTATCACAGGTGATATTGAATTTAATGAATATGGTGATAGAATTGAATCATTATATGAAATAATTAATATTCAATATGGACAACCAGAAGTTGTTGGTACTTATCGTTCGAATACAGTGAGTTGGAAATTTGTAGAGTATTGTAAAGTGTGAACCATCGATTGAGTTCGATACTAATTATGTTATTATTTAGCTGATCTAATGCCTTAGAGAAATTTTCAAAGCTATAAATTAGATTAAATAAATGCGGAAACATCAAATTTATATCAGATCGTTATGAGTAGTTCAAAAACTGAGCCGATTTATGAGAAAGTTTTTTTTTT
>OENM01000140.1:0-58928 GCA_900239745.1 Rotaria magnacalcarata | reverse complement strand
TTCTGAAAGAGCAGAACATGGGCTATCACCCCATGGTGTTATCTCAATTTTCATTTTTTTGATGAAAATCGACTTTTTTTGACGGGGTGGGGGGATGGCCTTAAAGTGAAGTGAAAATAAGGGTATTTTATACTTTAACTTTAATAAAAGTTAAAGTTTAAAGTGTATTTTTCAAAAACTCGTTGCTCCTAAAAAGATTATTTTTGACATAAAAGAACAATGTTCATATAGAAAAAGCTATTGTTTTATTAAAAAATATTTTTTGATGGAAGTCTTAAAGTATTTTAAAGTTAAAGTGCCACCCCTAATTATTATTGAAATATCTACTTTTTTTTTAAATTTTAGAGTGTTTGCTATACAAGTAATATGTGTCGAGAAATCGTAAGTAATTTGGTTTAACACATTATACAGCATGAATATTTTAGTTTACTTTTATCTTTCATGTTATTTCTATTTAATTCTAATTTGCATAGATGTATAAAACAGAATTAAAACTTGATGAAGAAAAAATTATTTGGCCTAGTGGTTTGAGAAAAAAACCTGATGGTATTCGTAAGAGACGAAATGTTACGGTTCGATCTAATTCGATTGTAGTTTTGGTCATATTTATGCATGTATTCTATTTAGGTTGTTACTATTGTTGAAAAACCTTTTATATTTGCACGTCCAGGCAATAATTGTGAATCTACATCTGAAATATATTGTCCACGTAAAACCCTTAATAGTAATACTTAATAAAACATCATCATTATATGTATATATATATATGTATCATTTGAAAATTTCTATTTCTTCCCAGAATCATCCGATGAAGAGTATGAACAATTTTGCTGTTATGGTTATTGCATTGATTTATTACACGAATTATCGAAAAATCTTAGTCTGGGTTATACACTACATCTTGTGGCTGATGGTAAATATGGTTCGTTTGAAAAGGTAAATTAAACTAAAAGAAAATTTCAGTGTAATTTGTCTTGGTTTCTTGTCCGTACGACTAAATTGATGAATATTTGTCATCATATACGAAAACGAAGGGTATCATGTTGTTGTTGTTATTGTTGTTTTTTGAATATTAGGAAGGAGAAGATAAACAAAAACGATGGGATGGAATGATCGGTGAATTACTAAATTATCAAGCAGATCTGATTATAGCTCCATTAACTATGAATCCTGAACGTGTACAAGATATTGAATTTACAAAACCATTTAAATATCAAGGCATAACAATACTTGTACGAAAGGTAAATGAAAAATGAAGTTTCAATTGACTTTCATGAATTTTGAAAATTCTTCAGGATAAAAATACATCAAGTTTGTCATCGTTTTTACAACCATTTAAAGGCGTCTTATGGATAATGATCTTATTTTCTGTACATATTATTGCTATTGTTTTATATTTACTTGATCGTTGGTCTCCATTAGGTCGATTTCATTTTGTACCGCGAAAAGATCAACTAGATGAAAATAGTCTTACATTGGAAAAAAATGAAAAAAATGATACACTCAGTTTATCACGTTCAGTTTGGTTTACATGGGGAATTTTATTAAATTCAGGAATTGGAGAAGGTTCTCATCTACAGATATGAATGATGAGGTTAAATTTCAATTATTTCGTTTTCATTAGGAACACCAAAAAGTTTTTCAGCTCGTGTCCTTGGCATGGTATGGGCAGGTTTTGCTATGATTATGGTTGCATCTTATACAGCTAACTTAGCTGCTTTTCTTGTGCTCGATCGACCTGAAGCAAGCATATCCGGAGTCAATGATGCTCGAGTAAATTAATTCAAATTTGAAAAATTCATTTCTTTCTGTTTTGAATTATTTTCTTTTACTTTTAAGTTAAGAAATCCTCAAGACGGTTTTGCATATGCAACAGTGAAAGGTTCAGCAGTTGATATGTATTTCAAAAGACAAGTTGGTACGTTCAGTTAAACGGAAGAAAACAGAATAACAAGTTTTGATCTTGACTTTTGTTTTCCTAGAACTTTCAACAATGTATCGAATAATGGAATCACGAAATTATTTAACTGCTGAAGAAGCCATATCAGACTTAAAAACAGGGTAAATAAATTAAAATAAGCTTACGCGAGCCAAATTACTTTTCACTTCTTTTTTGGTTTTGTTTGTTTTGTATCGAAGATATTTGAAAAAATAACTTCAAAGCATGGTACTTCGTTTCTGCTAAGTTTTCATTCACAAAACAACAAAAACAACAACAACAACAGAACAATTGATAATATAGGAGGAAACTCTAAACTGCAAAATTTTTTTTATTAGTGAAATATATTTAAGAATAATTAAATGAATATTTTGCTTCATTATAATCCTAATGCAAAACAAATATTTTCCGTGTGAAAACAATTAATAATGTGATTTCATTAAAGTATTGCCTAGAGCATACGTTTGTTGATTTATCGTTGTAGCAGAAGTATATATAATTTTTCTAGCAGACTTATTAAGAGTTAGATACGAATTCCAGTTTTAGAGAAATCTTACATAGGAATAGATCTGAATTTAGCAAAAAGAAACACAAAGAAATAAATCGTGCTAGCTAAGTTCTTCTCGAATTCCAAAATGGAACTTAAAAATTTCGCTAAAACTGCTGCGCATTATAATTCCTACACTACGGAAAAAGCTTTCACCTCACATATTAAAATGGTTTCTCCGATTGAAACAATAAGCCAAATCAATTCAAGGTCATCATAACGTTATCATGGTTTCGTCGTCTCTAACCTAAGGCTAGATATTAATGTCATTCAGATTATTATTAATCTGTACGTAAGGCTAGCGCATTCTTGTATCGATAGTTCGATTTTTTGAAAAATCACTGTATGGTTTATTTTCATTTAGAATTATAAATGCATTTATTTGGGATTCAGGAAGACTAGAATATGAGGCAGCACAAGATTGTGATTTAGTTACGGCAGGTGAATTATTTGGACGATCAAGTTATGGCATCGGATTAAGAAAAAAAGACGCATGGATTGATTCATTATCTCATGCGATATTATCATTTCATGAAAAAGGTTTCATGGAATTACTTGATAATAAATGGATTTATGCAAATAAGTAAAATAACTTTTTTTTTGCTTTTCATTTATATTCAATTGTTTTATTTTCTATATAAAATTTAAGCGAGATACAGTGTGCCGATCGTTCATCATCACCAGCAACACTTGGCTTTGATAATATGATCGGTAAAAATGAAATGATTTTTTCTTTTATGCTTACATGAATCGATTCGAATTTTTTTCCTAATAGGTGTTTTCTTACTTGTTGTGGGTGGGGCAGTTCTGGGATTTTTTACTCTTGTCATTGAAATTATACTCAAACGACAAAAAGGACGAGTCGAAAGAGAAAAAGCACTAACTCGAACTGCTATTATTTATTGGAGACAAAGAGCAGAGGTAAGAATCATTCATAGTTTTGATTTTGATTTATTTTCTTCTTCTTCTTCTTTTAGAGAGGTAGACAACTGTCTTCGGTAAAATCTGAGTCGGAGAAACATGAACAACAACAACAACAACAACAGAATTTACAGCCAAATCATAATGATGGATTTTCGTTCGATCGTATGGACTATTATACATCACCTAATTTATGTTGAATGAAAAATACTCTGCTTTTGTTTTTAAAAACTGTGCAATAGTTTCTTATTCCTTTCATTTACTCTCACTGTATTTCTGTAGTTTTTCTCAAAGTCGGTATAACACATAATTATACTTCGATGCATTCTACGTTTAAGTCAAGAATAAATTGGATCCATTCAACTGATATTGTCATCAATTCCAGAGGTCATAATCAACGACCAGAAAACTACTATGATATAGATAGAACAATAGAAGACAAGACATAAAAGTATAAGTATATAAGACATGTTGTTATTAACATCGAAGGGCATTTCTACTATTGAAGAGATATCTGCTTGCGTTCCTGGTCAGAGTAATATAGAGAAGAATCATTATTTGACAGCATATCCTTCGACTTCATCGACATCATGTCCTTCTTTCCCGCATCTTCGACTTCTCTTCGTCTTCTTCTTGTTCTTTTTCTTTCTCTTTTGGCTTTCATCAAGAATGGAAGAATAATATCAATTTGTACGTAACATCTAACCTCAGAACTGAGCAAGCCTACCTCCTACTATGCCGTCGTCTATGGATAATCTTCATTCTCATCATGTATGGTGTCTTACTGTACTATTTTATGTTCTTTACACGTAAGAGTTTGTAAGTAGACCGATGCTATCGTTTATGTCTCTCCGGCAAACTAAATAAGAAAGAATCGTCATAATAGAACACGATAGAATCTATACGCATAAATCCTTCATCATCTGGTCGAACGATAGAACGTTGGTTACGACCTCGAGCTGCTTCGTTTGTCGCAGAAAAGATTTTCAGCTCAGTTCTCTTAGTCGTCATGAAACTAACTGGCATTATATAATTGTTATGAGTCTTAGTTGGGAAATAGCAAACAGCTACTAAGACAAGAAGAGAGAAGATCGGTGAACTACTATCAAAGCAAACAACTGATATATACATATATATATATATATACGTATATAAACACACATGAGGAACTCATTCGTTACGGTATGTAAAATTTCTATGATTGAGTCACATTTCTAATGAAATACTTGTAGAAATTTTTACTTAATTTATAATCAGATATGAGTCAAATTTTGTTGTCACGCTACATTTTTTTCTCTTTCAACTTATTTAAATAAATAGATTTGAATCTAATGAAGTTTTTTTCTTCTCCTGTTCTCTTCAGTAGTTACGTTTTCTCTCCATTCAATTAATATTACAATGATTACTGAAACCCGACAAAGTCGTACACGTCTCATTCATTACGAATATCATTATAAACATAATCGTCGTCGACACCATACATTAGACAATGCAACTTTGGATAAGTTCAATTTCGTTTGTGTACCATTAAATCTCGACGAGGTAAATTTTTATTAAATCATCTCAATTTTGTTTCTATAGGATTTGTTCAGCTTTTCTTTTCTTTTATTTCTTCGACTTAATAATGAAGCTAATTGTAGGTTTTATTTTAACCTTGGCAAATATATTCTTTTCAATTATATATATATATATATGTGCAAAATTGCTTTCCTTTTCTCATCTTTCAAATCTTAGTCGTCGGAAACAGTTTAAAAAGAAAAGCAGCTACAATTTCTTTCTAAATTAAATATAATATTGATAAACAAATACATACATAGACCATAATATATTCTTCGTTATATAAATAGTCACGTACTGATTTGTCATCATCACACACTAATTTAACAATGACACAACCAAAACAATTTTCAAGTCCAATAACATCTATTTTACCACCACCGACAACAGTATCAACAGTAACACGTCGTGTCCGATTTAAATTTGATGACAATGATAAAAATCAAAGCCTAATGGACTTAAATAAGAATCGACATACACGTTCATCTGATGATGTTAGATTATCTGAAAAAAATTCTATTCATCGTGTTGAATTCCAAATTCCTGTTCATAAAGGTATTTTTCTTAATCAGTCTATGAAACAGAAAATAAATCACATATTTCTCCCTCTCTCTTTCTCTTTCCAAAGATATTAATCCATGGTTAAATGTTGATTGTTCAACATCTTTATCTTGTCCACCTAAAACACGTTCGTTAACATCACAAAAAATTGATATAAAATATAATCCTAACAATTCAATGCGTGTGCAAGGTATTGCACCATTTATTGAAGCTGAAATTACTTCTCAAACGGTAAGTAAACAACTCATATATATATATATATATATATTCTATTAGAATGATTTATTAGAAGAAAGTTTTTTGTGTTTCAATGTATTGTTCAGTGAATATCATATTATTGTTGAAAAGTTATGTAGTAGTAGTAGTAGTAGTAGTAGATAAAGTATACCTATAATAACATAACATATCGCCATTGGGTGTTAATGATTGACAAGATCAAACCATCGATACGTGATACAATATTCTATTTTCATTGAATACTCATTGTGTGTGTATGAAACAACTGATATACTGTCAATTATGAAGACATGATATTCTCTTGTCGATATTAATTCAGTGTGATCTTGAAAATAGTTTCTATAAAACATCGTGTTAACGAATCTATTTATATTCAGTATTGATTAAGCATCAAACACATAATGTCAAGTCCATGAATGAAAACAAGAAGAAGAAAAACAAGACATGAATAAAATGCAATTCATAGCTAATTGTTCTTTTCTTCTTTGTTGTCCTGGTAGCACCTTGTTCATGAGTTTATTTCATTGGTATGATTACACTAGCAAGTATATCAATTGTCATAAAATCGTTTTCTTGTCACCAACAATGGTTTCTTCGTCTGTACTATTTTATTTTATTTTACACTTGCTTCATGTACCATCACTAATGAACGATAAGGCAAGAGAACCTATCCATAGATTAAAAGTAATAATATCAACACTACCCATGCGTCCGTTCTACAACCATCGCCTTTCTTGCTTTCTTCTACTGCACGTTAGTTTGATGGAGAGTGCATCAACATTTTTTTTTATCGTCATCATTATGTATGTCTCATAAATATAAAGAACAAACTACAGATTGTACTTTTGCCTGCAAACGACTATCAGTTGATTAAACCTTGATTATCACATACAGACTGTTGACATATTCATCGTCATTATCATTCAATTAGATCGATCTGAACCTTCAACAACATGCTCATATGATAGAAAATAATGAAATTACTTCTTACTTGTTGCTATTTGTCATCAATAGAATGAAGAAAATAAGACGACATAATGTCGCCTGTCGCTGCCAGCAGGTAGTTAAAAATTGTTTCAAAAACAAATAGTATCAATCGTGTCTATACTATTTTTTTAATTAATTAATATTCGTATATAAATAACTATTGTATACATAAATAGTTTTCTACGTCAACAAATCTGTTTTTTTCTTATTTATTTATTTAACTATTTCACGCTGAGTCGAACTTCAAAAGACAGATTTATTCGTTCTTTCATTGATTCTCTTGTTTATAAACATCCTTGAGTATTACTAGTACGACCACTTGTTGAGGTTCTGTCCATGTCCATATACATATAGTTCATCTATCATTAAGTCAGGTGTTTTCTTATCATTAAATATATTTATTCACTCTATGCAGAAAGAATTCCATTAGAGAAGAATTAATGAATCCATGAAAGCAACAATTCTTGTAACATATGTGTATAGTATAATATAAGCTCATTATATTATTAATCATATGTGTTATTCAACATCTTGAATACTGCTTTGTGTTCTTTTTTTTAAAGCTAGTACTTGATGTCAATCGATAATTCATATTGACTGTTAATATCTGTTCGATTCATTGTTGAACAAAATATGCACGACAAAATCATAATATCAATTGCTAGATGCATTTATATCTACATGCATAGGAAGTCAGTTGATTTTTCTTTTGCTTTTATAACATACATAGAATCGTACTGAAATAATAACAACATCATCATCATCATCATTATCATCACTTTCACCTCTGTTCTTTCATTTTTGTCTTGTTTGTATTACTATTACTAGCATGCCCTATAATTCTATCGAGACTATTTATTATTACATAATGAATAGTGAAGGATAGATAGACAAGAACATATGTCCAGTCAAGTTATATTAAATAGGGCAAAAAGGAGCTAAAAAATTGCTAGCATAAATACGACGATATGGTGTCACATTATTAATGGGTGTGCGTGTATATTTATTATATAAAAGAGACGAGTTGGCAATATTTATTTTTTCGTAGGAACAAAACGTACATCTGAATAGGGGAAAATGTAAAGAATCGAATATGAATACAATATAGGAGAAACTATTTAATAACATGTTATGCACATTCATTTGAATCTATTCTATTCTTTTTTAGCCAACAGCTAATGATTTCGAGAAGAGTCAATCACAATGGTACAGACATATGTATGGTCATCTACATAAACCATTCGAAATGAAACTAGGTAAATATTTAAAAACTGTATTCTTGATTGACTTGAATAAAAAAAAAAACATGCAAAAAAAGTTGAACTTATCAGAAAAGATTAGTTTAAAAAGATAGAAAATAAAATAGTTTTCCATTTAGATCTAATTCTTATATAATTACTTCTTAATATCATCGGTAACAACACTTCTTTCATTTTCAATTGAGCATTTCTTTCATAAACACACTCTACTACATTGTGTTATTTTTTGATTAAGTACTTATAATACTTTGTTCTAATGCATTAGGACGAAACGTTAGAGAGTACACATTATTCGATTACAACTTTGATCGAGAGTACATAGTTGTCTTCATGATAGCTTTCTATATGCGTCATATACTACGCATGTATAGAATCATGCAATGCATGTCAAGTAGATTCATTAGACATTCAATGTGTTCCGATAACCGTTTAATAAAATACAAAGAGAGTAGAAAAATCTTTTCAAGTATTTACGATAGCAAACTATGCAATTTGATTTATTGTGATCGTAAGAAGCTTTATAATCAACTGTCAAAGTTTCCTTCTCTTTCGCTGCGCTCATGTGATCAATGCGAAAGCGCTGTATAAATAATCTATAGAAAGGTCTCTGGTAGGTGTTAATTGCTTTTTTTATCCTGTTGACTCATCAATATTTTCACGTTCAACACACACACACACACACACATATGTGTATAAAAAGGGAAGTATGGCTCGCATTCTGTTTATATTGCATGACGTTATCTATTGCATTCCTATGATATTTTAGTATTCAAGAGCCTGATAAGATCGAAGTCTATCTTTTTGATTTGAATAAGAATATTTTGTTTGAATGAATTATTTCAAATTTTTAGAATATCATCAAAATCCTTATAAACCAACATATACTTTTCCTGAAGATTTTAACGGTGATCTTGAAGTTATGGAAGATTATATAAGAAGAAAAGCATCACAACCAGTTGATCAAAATGATCGTAAGAACAAATCTGAATATCAATAAGAAATAAAATATATTTCCTGTAGAAAACAATTCTTCTTCAATTATTCGAACATCAAATTTAAGTCTCAAGTAAATATATTTTGTCAGTAAAATTCAAATCATTGTTTTTCATTTTTGAATTTTAGAGATCAACGAACGCCATCAAATCGAACAAATGGTCATATCGAAAAAGTTACGCGTTTTGAAGATTTTTATTCAACACCTACTGCTTCGTCTTCAATCGAACACCCTAAATTAGTAAGAAAAACAATAGTGTTTTACTAAATTGAACAGTGTACTTAAGTTCTGAAGAGCTTCACTTTGATCATACTGACAAATAGGAAAAGAGGATATTCAAATTTAATGGAGTATACACTTCGAGTCATAAACAAAGCTTTTTACATTTCTTTCCGTATCATTGACTAGAAATAGATTAACGTAATGTTTGAACAATATTTTCCTATGGACGACATCCTTAATTTAAGTTTACTAATGCATTGTCTTACGGTCTAGTTAATTGTTGATGTAAATATTGATTTTACTCATTTTTTGTGTTTACTTTACGAAAAACAGCAAATTGTTCACAAAATAAATCACAAAACATACGACTCGTATCCTTGAATATATCATTGTACGCAAGGTGTTACTTGATAGAACAAAAGAAAAACGATGATGCGAGCTTGAACAATCCTCAAGCTATGTATAGAATAATGGTTAGATATTATTGGACACTGAAGGATATATTTGTTGTGTCTTGTGATAAAAATCTGCCTTTCCTGCGGCTATATTCATAATATGTCTAACATATCAATTAAACAGAAATGAATATAAATGGTCATAAAGAATTGATATGTATATATATGAACGCCAGCTATAGTTTATTTACTAAAACATCATATTCAAAATTTTAGCAAATCAACATGCTGAAAAGTCAAATGTAACTTTTTTCACAAAAATTAACTCAAATGAAACTATACTTCGTTCTGATTTTTAAGATCTTTAATTCTCGATAACAAATAACATGTAGAAACTTAAAGGATTTTTTTGAAGATAGATTTCGACAAAACTTAGTCTCCTGTGTAAGAAAAGTCTGAATGTCGATAATTCGTTTTCGTGTAATTTAATATCGATCAATAATTTAGATTGCTTAAGTTAGTTATTATAACATACATTCACATGTCTGATTTTCTTCGAAACGATCTCTATCGTAAGATCGTCAGCAATAAATATTTACTCTCATACACCAGTTTCAAAATTTAATATAATTACAAAACTATAGAAATGAATTCATCAACAAGTTTTAGATTTTTAGCATCTATTGTTAAATGCGTAGAAAAAAGTTAATTCAAAGCAGTCATACGTATAGATGTTAATACCGCAGAAATCAGTTGAATTTTCGGAAAAGTATTTTTTTTTCCTCTGTTTTGATTCATGCATTATCACTGTTTCCACAGAAAAAAAAATTTCAGTACTTTTTTTAAATTCAAATTTCTATTGATCAATAGATTGTTTTTCAGCTATTTATCATCGACAAATGAATTTAACTTGAAAAGGCCATCCTTTAATGTATTTATATTTTAAATCTAGTCACACAATAGGTTACTTTGTATTAGATCAAGCCTTCAATAAAATAATTTGAGCTACACACATATTCATTACGAAACTAATTAATTCTTTTTTTATTCTATAGAGTAATGATGGCTCAACATGCATTTCTTCTTCTTCTGTGAATAATAATATTAATTTACGTTCGAATGCAAACAAGTAAATTCAACGATATATAATTATTTTAAATGGTTTCTTACACTTTTCCGTTTGCTTTTTTAAGTATACCAACATCGGATAATGACCAAAAATTAATCTACAAACGAATATTACGCGGTGGTGAAATTCCAACAAATGGTTTACAAAAATTTCCTAACAACAATAGAGGTAGGCAGAAAAATTTTTATTCGATCAGATGAAAAATGTATATCTACATTTATATCACACGAAATTATATAGCTAGGATGTTGATGATAGAGCCCAATGCTTTCTTTTTCCCCTTCTTTTTATAACGTATATATAACAAAGAATCTTGTAAAATGTAAATTTATATTTGCCATACGCTCATGTAATTCGATTAATACTCGTATTGAATGGTTCGGCATATAGTAGAGCTTATTCTTCTCGTATATTATTTTAACATCTACGAATGTTTATTTAGAAATAAAAAACGATTACTTTTTTTTCATTTTATTCTTTTGAATGCGTAACAACCGGGGAAATGACATAATTTATCAGAATCTCATTTTCTTCTATTCTCATTAGAATATTTGAAATAGGCGCATATATTAAACCAATTGCCCTTGGTCTTTTACACTTTTTAACTATTTATACCATAGACAGTACTTTTTTTATTTATTTTTCTTTCTTCTTTTTCAAGTTTGCATCTTAAAAGGCTTACGTAGTAAGCAAAGAAACCATTGAATAACAAAAAAAAAATATCAAAGAGTAGATGACTACATATATATTCTCTTTGAAATAATTGAGTATGTGTTTTTTTATGATTATAAGACATAAGAAAATGATTGGCATAGATGACCTTGAAAGATAATAGTTTTGTTTTTAAATTATTTTTGACTCAAATCATCCGTCATAGATCGATATCTAAATGATTCTTATTGAACGACAGATTATAAAAAAATACGTATTATGCAAATCGCATACACAAACTCGACCTCGAAAATACATAGAATGGCACTCAACGATAAATCCAAAATCAATAATGACAAATAACTTACTGTCAGATTCTTTAAAGACCAATTAAAATAATGATCATTGCTAATGATATTTGTGTTATATTATGTCACTTTCTTAAAACCTTGACGAAATATGCATACGGAATTATTGGCTTCCTTTTGCTGTTGTATTGGTTTTGTACAAAAATGAATAGGCACTTCTTTTTTTACTCTATACAATACTGGATTATTACTTTCTTTTATTCAGTAAAGCATTTCGTGATTTAGAAATATGATATTTAATTCATTGATATGCATCTCCCATTTTTTTTTGCTATTTTGCGCAACATATTATCATATAAAAGTAATATAAAAGCGTGTATGTATGCATCAGATGCTCATGATTATGAGTGTTACTCTACTCTGAAAATCGAAGAGCATGTGCATGCGAGCAACGTGCTTCGATATAAATTTACTTTGGATATTTGACTAAATTTATATACAATATCAATATCAACAACATATACATCTAGGAGAAAAACACTCATTTTCATATGTAAAGACACCAATAGGCAAAAAACCGTAGGAGAGTAAAAAAATTGAATTGAAGGACCATTATAACTCTACACTAGCATCTATGTACATTTATTTAGATTTTTACGAGTTGCTTTTCATCGTTCTCTTTTTTTTCTCTTTTTTTTTTTGGTGGTTTATTATTCTCGGCCATCTACAACTTTAGGGGTGTTACAATACAAAGACGTTAGTTGCAAAAATCATGCATGTGTTATTCTTTTTTATATATATATATGTATGACAGAACGGAGAAGCGAGAGAGCGACAGAGACAGAGAAGAAGAGAAACAGCAAACTGCTGACGGGTAATTAACGAAGAAAAAGCAGAAAAGCTAGTATTTATATGCTTGACACAACTCGAAAAATTATAGTAAGATCAACATCGATTATCATCA
The DNA here is from genome assembly GCA_900239745.1 of Rotaria magnacalcarata. NCBI lineage: Eukaryota > Metazoa > Rotifera > Eurotatoria > Philodinida > Philodinidae > Rotaria > Rotaria magnacalcarata. The sequence goes on along the minus strand of OENM01000140.1, from coordinate 46,257 downwards.
TTGTCTATCCCATATTTATCCAACTCATAGGACTTCACTTATAGACATATTGTAGATATAGGCGTCGTTTCTTCTCGTCTCGTTTTCTTTCTCTTTTATCCTTACGATTTATTGCAACGAAATTGTAGACGACGCAAACGTCCAGGTAGCATATATATATATATATATATAACATAATTTTACGCCGGACCGTCATCATATCACGAGGATTCGGATGAGCGGCTGTCATTCATCATAATTGCGCGATCAACCGTATTGATAAAAAGGGAATAAACTCCGTGTTCTTTTTCAATTCCTTTAAACACACAGACACATGCAAACAATGAATAATAACAATAGTGTTACTAATAATGATCGTGTCGGAGAATTTGTTGATACCGTGAATTACGATTCAAGTCACATAAACACATCATCAAATATAAATTCGACACGTACCTCTACTCCACCATTAATTGGTACCGATGTTCGTGCTGCTAAATGTCGAATCGATGGTGATATGGGACCCATACGTATCGACGGTACAGATACATATAATGAACAATTACAACATCATTATCAAAATGTTCGACAAATTGTGAACACTCAACAATCGAATCAAACATCAAAAGCTGATCAGCCAAAACCATCAGAAAGTACCAGACAAGATTTTTGCGATCAGCGAGTTCAACCATCAACCTATGATTCTCCACCATTGGAGCAAAAACCAAATCAAAAATTAATTACAACGATAACAACAACAACAACAACAACATCAACATTGCCAACTTTAAGTAATCGTACAAATTCATTAAATCAATTATCATCAATAGCAACTGATCGTGCGCTTGAACAACCATCAACCAATGTGAAAACAATTCAAAACGACTTTAAACAACAACTAACTGAAAATGAACATACGGAAAAACATGAAAATTTTACAGACTCTAATAATAAAGGAACTCGTCGTCTAATAAATTTTCCACTTATAAAAACAACTGGTGCTACTGATCTTGATAGAGCTCAAGCTCAGTTTGATAATGCAAATGACGATCATCAAGCTATTCAACAATTAACACGAGCCCTTCATGATCATAATAAGACAACAGTTAATGAATATAAACGTTTACCATCACAGACAAAAACAGATGTAATTAATACAACAATAACAACGAGTACTACTGTTGTTGATAAAAAAACTAAACCTGTAAAAAGTGAATTTACTGTTATTGATGCTTTACTTGCTAATCCATTAGCAACAAATGATGATAAACGTAATAATGTATTACATAAACGTTTCAATGATATTATATCGAATTTACGAAATTCGGAATATGTTAATTTATTCAAGCCACCAACAGGAAAAGAAACAACAAAGAACTCATCAAAGACTACTATAGTTGAAATTGTTACTACGCCACTAATGGAAAAACAAACAGAATCCGTCATAGAGCCTATTTTAAATTCTTCTGAGCAAACGCCATTGCTCAATGAAAAAGATAAGAAAAAGCAAGATAAAGAGAATAAGAAAAAACCTAAAATCAAATCGAAACAATTATCAAAGAATGAAGATTATCACGTGATTGATGCATTGATTAGCAATCCAACGTCAGTTTATCTACCAGATGCATTTCTAACCAAATACAAAGTTATTCCTCCATCGTCACCATTATTTGCCATTCCTGGAATACTATCAGACAATAAGGATACACAATCGGATCCAAACGTTAAAATAGATGCAGTTCATTATCTTGCGAAAATTATTAATGAGCTTATGTTACATCATGCAGCTGCACTAACTGCATCAACGACTATTACAAAAGTTCAAATGCAAAAGCCAACTAAACCTATCGATTCGAATCCATTAATTCAACAACAACAACAACAAGCGTTGACAAATTCCAATCAACTCACAGGAAAACCGCCACTACCACCAGGATCGAGTACACCACGAACTGTTTATCGATATATGGATGATCAAGGAAATGTACTTAAATTATCATCAACACCACCATCAAAAGTACGTGAAACTATACCAGACCAATCACAACAATATTTCTATCATAGAATTGAACCAACATATACGAATACTCGACAAATTACAGGAGATGATGAACGTATGAATCGAAGATCAGAAAATGGACAAGAACGCACTTTATTGCATGATGATTCAAGGCCAGCCTCAGTAGTAACTAGAGAAAATTCAGAATTTCAAGATAAACGCTCATCACAATTACCTGAACAATCTCAACAATATTCATATCGTAAAGTTGAACCAACACATATTCCTACTCGACATATTACTCGAGATGATGACTATCTTCATCGACTACCGGAACATGAACAACGTCTACTATGGCACGATGATTCAAGACCTATCAGAATATTAACAAAAGAAAATTCACAATTTCAAGCTCAAAATCGATCAAAATCCTGTGATCGGCCGTTATCAGAAATGCGTGCAGCACCTGTACCAGTTGAACATCAACATTCAAGAAACACTTCTCCTCGGGAACAATATACGCATCATCATCATCCAAATCAAGAAAACGTTTCATTAACTTGGTTACCACTTTCTCCTCGATACGAATCAACTGGTTTCGATACAGATTCAATGATTCATAAACGTACGCCAATGCATCATACACATGACTATGTACCTGCACCTGCACATTGTCATTATAATAACCGAGCAGTCCTTCAAAATGCATTTTATGATAATCATCCAACTGGTCACGCTTATTACCCATCTCCACCACCTGTGTCGTGTCCTAGGCCAGCTATATTACCTGAACATAACTGTAATGGTTGTTTTCGAAATTATATCGAAGTATTTCGTGATGGTGCAGCATTGCCAAGCGAAGTCTATTCAGTACCACTAGATGATTCACTATCAACCAATTGTCATAGTTCATTTTACGATCAATATGACGAAACAAATGACTATAATTGCCCTCGAGCATGTTCACCGAATAGACACAGTGAAAAAAACATTCCATCAAAATCAAATCATGATCTGCATCATCAATATAATGTGCATCGTAGTCCGAATCGTGATATGATTTATATTGATAATTATTTACCACAATCGAAATCATTTGATTATCGTCCCTTACGTACCAAACTTCAACGTGAACATAATATAACACCACGTTTACTTGTTGATGAATGGGATCATTCTCAACAAAATTCACCTACTGGTTATTATAAACAAACAAGTGGTTCATCAACAGATGAAGTTTTTTTTAATCGAAACCAAATAAACAAGGCATAACCTTGTGAAATACATCATTTATATTCATTAAGAAGAAAGTTATTATTTTTTTCTTCGGCATCCTCTATTAGTTTCTCTTCTCGATTTCTTATAGCTAATAGGACAGTTTTCATATATGATGTTGTTTTTTATTTCTCTATATTTGATGCTCGTTGTAACCATTATTATTTTCTTCAAACAGAATAGATATAAATATGTTTTTTTTTCTTCTCCGTACATATTCATATTTTGAGTTGTCACGATAAATTAGTATCAATCAAAAGCAACCTAATCAAAAACTAGCTACAGGTACTTCATTCACATAGGTGTACACTTTTAATAACAAGAAGAAGAAAAAAAAATATATATATGTGTATATACACACAAAAAACGTGATTGATTGTTAATTGATTAGTAAAACGAATGAAGAGGAAAAAAACGCATCGAGATCGGTAATGATTTTTATATAATTAATAGATTTTTTTGACCTTCTTTTTGAAATCGTAACAATAAACTGATCGGCTTCTATAAGTTACCGATGGTTTCAACGTTGTATAAATATATTATTTACCAACACACTCAAGCGATTGAATCTTGAGACGTAAAGAGATTTTATTTAAAAAAAGTAACCTCAGACATCTTAGATTACTTTTTTTTTTGAACACCTTGATGCCTGATTTTTGTCAATCAGTATTATAAAATCGTTTACCCTGCGGTTTTCTTTTCTCATTTTGACAATCAATTGAAATTAAGAGAAAAAGTCAATCACTAATGTATTCATCATATTACACTTTGCACTTGCAAAGAAACCCTATAGATGAAGTATGTGTAATGGAAAAAAGTTGCTCTATTGAATTAGTAATGAATATAAATGAGATCAATAAGTCAAGGTCATTCTGTGTCCTGCGATATGAACATTATAAAATTCTTTAATTTTTAGAATTTCGATGGCGTATCGGACAGTCAAATCGTAAGTATTTTGGTTTTTGTTTGTACATTAACAAACCATCAATAGAAAAACAATAATTGTATAGAATCATTATTTAGTTTTAACTGCACATCTTATTTTTTTTGTCTATAATTTGTGTTTTAAACTTAAGATGAATATACATGTGATTACGTTAGTTAGCATACTAGCAAGCGTTTATTCTTCTAATGAGAATTTTTAAATAATATCTAATTTGTTCGTTTTTTTTTTATGTTATAGAAAAGCCAAGTAATGTTACTAATGGGCAGATTGAACAACAAGTACGTACTATTCAATAAACTTTGAGCATTGGTCGACATTTTCGTTATCGATTTCAGACTTCCGTCAACCACCATGATTTAATTGAATCGAATAGACAAAAACAAGAGCGAAGGACTCCAATGTAAGTTCAAATATGATCGATGAATTGTTTCCGTTTTAATAAATTTTACGAAACTTTTAAGAAAATTAAAACCACAACCTATTTATAAAGCACTCGCACTGCATAGTTTTTATGCACAGACTACTAGGTAGGAAAAATTGCTTCTCCTTTGATGACGTATGAAAATTTTATTTTGTATTTTATAGAGAATTATCATTTAAAAAAGGCGATATAATTGTTGTCCTAAGGCGTATTAATGATGATTGGCTTGAAGGTGAATTTCAAGATTCAGTTGGCATATTTCCTCTTAATCATGTTGAATTATTTCCAATTCAAAATAATGAACACGAAGAGTTTTTAAATGATTATGACAAAGAACAAGAAGTACTAGGTGAAGCGATTGTTAAATATGATTTTATACCGCAAAAAACATTTGAATTACAATTACGAAAGGTTCGTGTAATATCATCGCACTAGAAAGATTTCTGTAATATTTATTATGTATTTAGGGTGATAAAGTAATTCTATTAAGAAAGATTGATAACTATTGGTATGAAGGACGTGTCAATCACATTGAAGGCATTTTCCCCGCAGCTTATGTTGAAACATTAAGAGAACCATCAGGTAACAAAAACAATTTTAGTATTTAATGAAGTACACGAATTTTAATTTAATCGAGTGATCATATTTCAATACATGTTTTCTCTTACAATTGTTACCGTTTGATTAGGTGATTACTTACGATTGGGTTCTACTTTGACAATTGCTAAGATAACCTTCAACAAATTCTTATGTATTTAGCGGATATAAGTTCTAACGCTATAAACACTAGAATTGATTATCTTTTTTATCGTTGACATTATAGAATAAAGCGCGCAAATGAATAAATACTTAGGCATACTTTTGATCATCAACACTGTTTCCTTGAATATTAACAGACATAAATTAGAAGCATGTCATGGCCAAGTAGATTGTCCGTTTTGCATTCCTCGATCGTTCTACTCGTAAACGGTTACATCGTCAAGAATTCTAATAGTATTTTGTTTAAAATTGCAACTAACTGATGCCGAAACAAAAATGATTTCGTTATTTTGATAAACAAACTAACTCTAATAAGCGAGAAGGCGGTATGATTCATTACAACATTTTACTATTGATCTTTCAATTTTACGTGGATTTTTATTTTTGCTAAGAAGCATTCTGTTAAATCCAAGCAAACTCTAGTATGAGTAATTTAGTATTTAGAAAATAACAAAAAGCTCCAATTACTACTTCCTAAAGAATAAACTCATGTACATGCTATAATAAATATGCTTTCGATAGCATCAACAACAAAAAAAAACGTGCAATTACTAATCTATACTTTCAAAGATTTTTATTTTATGAGATACAATCTAATATAAATATGGAAGAAAAGACCTGAACATTCATTTCCATCTTGTTTTCTGATAGAATGGACGATTAATTCAAAACAAAAGAAAAGGATAAATATCAAATTTTGACGAACAAGAATAAACAGATAGTCCTCGGTATTTTAATAATGTGTACGTTCTATTAAAAATTTAGTTATTGCATTATATAAAAGCATCATTAAATGAGAAAAAAGAATTAAACATTAAAATTTATAGTTCTAATATGCATTCAAATATTTGCTCTATAGATATTTTATCACAAAAATCTCATGAAAATGAACGTGCTCAAACGCCAGAACGAATTTCTCCTGATTTTGAACAAGCACCGAAAGAAAAAATAAATATTATTCCAAATTTATCATTACCAATACGAAAGTAAACATAATTCCGATATTCAATTGCTATCTATATGGAGTTTCACAAAAAAATCTTGCTTTTGTTTTTAAGATGTCAAGTCCTCTATGATTATACACCACAAAATCCAGATGAACTTGAAATTCATGTTGGAGATATAATCAATGTACTTGAAATGTGTGATGATGGCTGGTACTGTGGAATGATGGAGAAATCCAAGCATCCGAATGCAATGAAATTTGGAACATTTCCAGGAAATTATGTTAAACTATTACCTTGATCAAGAATGATTATACAGTGAAAGATTGTTAACAGTGATCTCCATCGTGCTTTATCTATTTTTCTTTTACGCGTTGACGGCAATATCTATTTGTATATTTCTAGTCAATGGTTTATATATATACGCACAAGACTATATTATCTACATTCAGTTTTTTTTTGTTTTTTCTTGTTTTGTTACAGTTACAATTACAACACTTAGGAGTAAATAGATGAATACATGACTATTCAGTTTAAAACAAAAGTTCGCGGAACAAATCTCGTTTGCGTTTTTGTTTTTGAAAAATAAGTTCTTTAGATAATGATTTTTATGGCCATCACTAGGATAAAGAGGCTGTGTAGAGAATTTTTAGTTGCAGAACTATCTTCTGTTGATGTGCCTGGTGCTTCCATTGTTGATTGACTAGGATTTGCAGTATTTCTTGGAGTTCCACTAGTACGATGAGTACTCGTTTTTGCAGCAGAAGTTGTATCTAAATCAATTTTAAACGTTTTAATTTTAGCAACAGAAGCGATTAAAATCAGATCTGGAACATTTCCTTTATTACCATCACTGACATGTGTATTACCCTTTGTTGATGTGCCTGGTGCTTNCATTGTTGGTTGACTAGGATTTTCAATATTTTCTAGAGCCCAACTAGTACCATTAGTATAAGTTTCTGCAGCAGAAGTTGCATCTAAATCAATTTTAAACGTTTTAATTTTAGCAGCAGAAGCAATTAAAATCAGACTTGTAATATTCTCTTCATGATTACCAGTGGTATTTATATTATTTGTTTCTGAAACACTCTCAACAAGATTGACAGCAAGTATTGTTATGAGTAGACATAAAATAGCAAATGTCACAGAAATCTGATAAGACATTTTTACAATCTAGAAACAATATGATTAATTTCTTAAACAGTTCGATCATCTCGAAATATTTGACCTATCGAAAGAGCTTCTGTAATAAAGAATAGCCTATAATATATTGTGCTTATTATGAATGACACGTCTTTAATCATCTACTATTCATACACAAAGGTTCATGCATGTATCAAAAGATGCAGAATTCCGACGCTTCAAAAGTCGTACACTTTACTTTTTTCGTAATACTGCTTATAAATTCAAAGTGAAAAAACAAACTGTATACGATATCACTATTGAGCATTTCAGTAGGTTTCAAAAACATCGAAACCGTTCTCTATAATTGCATGTTCATTTTTAGTTAAATATCAAAAAGTTTGAACCGTAATATTTTTTGACGTTTCTATACGAAAAAAAAACAAGATTTTATTCATTTTTTTAGGCTATTTCATGTTTCACAAATCTTAACGAGAATATTTAACATTTCTGTCTTGTAGAAAAAGACATTTAGTACTTTTTTCCTCGTAATTATTTAAATAAGATTATTTAAATTGAATTTTGAGTTGAAAGAAACACTCAAGTTTTTGTACAAAAGAACCCTTCGTAAGCATCAAGGTGGACATTTTCAATAATGTTATGAAGGTAGCATAAACGAAAACGGATCAGTCAAACAGAAGAGTAAGTTCTTCTAATTTTAAAATCCACTTTGATATCATTACAAAACAATCGCAACTACCGCTCGCAGTGAAAATATATCGATATTTTGACTGTGGAACGAAGGCAAAATCTTTATCTGTAAAAGGTAGCTCTTAGTTTTATTTTGTACGCTTTAATAGCTAGAATTAAACTCGACGACATTAATCAACACAAGATCGATATTTCTTCTAAGCAGTGATTATCTATTAGTTTTGACTAAGCCCTAGAGAGATCCTACATGAAGAAAGCATAAGAGAATGTCAATCAAAGCTGATTATTCCTTGGCAGGACAACAGATTTGTGTCTGACACTCTTTATGGCAGTAATCTTATCGAGATTTTCTCTTTTGGTCTACGACGTATTTTAAAAAGCATTCAAACACGTAATACATTAGCTCAAAAACTTTCGAATGATCAAATTAATGATGAAAATAGTGTTAGATCCTTAGCCTCGGAATACTGATAAAACATTTATTTACGAATAGTATCGAAGGAATATGCAAATGAAAGTGTAAGCGAAGATTTCTTAATTAATGCTTACTTATTTAAGTCATATAATAAAGCATACCACCTAAATATTGTATTAAACAAAGCAAGCCATAATACTAGTCTACTCACTTCGTCTGATATGCTTTTTTTATAATAAAATGGAGGTTTAAATCTGATGTAAGAATTGTGAAAAATATTTTGACGACAATCTACAGACATGATAGCACCACTCACGTTCAGTTAATAAATATTTAGCTTGTTTTTTCTCGTTTCCTTCAACGATAATAATAAAAATTACCTTTTGTTTAATGCTCATATATTTACAAATAAGAAAAATAATGCGACTTTTTTTCTCTACATATTTACTATTTAATATCAATAAATATATAATGGAAATGATTCATGAGAGATAAATCTTGTACGATATGTTAAATTTATTCGTATGATTAACACTGATGCGCTACTAGAAGAAAAAAACACAATCTTGATTTAGTCAAATGAATAAATTGAATTCTAGTTGTTTTTTTTCATATACATCGAACAAAATCTTATCGATAATAATTGACAAAGGAAAAAGAAAGCTTTTAACTACTCAAAAAAAATTGAAATAAAATGTTTTTTATTTTGTTAAGAAGCTGAATATGTGCATATGTCTGCACAATAACATTAAACAGTAGATTAATCAAACATGTATGGAACATGTTCGCCACGAATTCTCTAGCCAATCGATGGGTGATGTAAAAAAACAAGTCAAAGCAAATTTTTACGCGTGTTTTTTCTTTCTTGAAAAAGTTCGATCCCTCTTGAAATAGATTATGCATTCTCACGGATGCATTAAAAAGCTTGTCTTTCACTTGTTTGGATTTTATTGTTTTTTTTTTAAACGAACATTACTCTAATCTTAAAGTATTAAGAATCATTCTATAGCATTTCATCACAAATCATCAATGATTACAACAACGAAAACTCCATTGATTAGTATGTTTGAAATAAGATTCATTTCTTTTTGTTTTTGCTTTATCAAAACTAATTGAATAATAGGTGTGGATTCATTTCCAATTAGTGATCCTGTACGTATCGAGAAACCATTAAGATCATCATTGTCAACAATTCCTACTGATTTACCGGAGAGATTATCAACACCGGCATTACATAAACGTTCACAGCAAAAACGTGTTCGATTTGCATCAAAATTAGAATTCCTTGAAGAAGAATTGTTCACATCAAGTCGAGAGATTTCACCTTCGCCAGTATTAAAGCCCAATAAGAGAGTAATTGATCCATGGCGACAACATGGGCCACTTTATGGTGCTTATGTTGAATATTTAGAAAATCAAGGTAAAGTAACAAGTAGTGAAATCGAATTTCGACAGATTCCACCGCCAGCACCGCCAGCACCACCTGAACCTGGTGCACAACCCCCAACATATCGACACACATTTGTTATACAAAGTAAATCTCCTGAACTTGTTATTGATTCAATTACGATTTCGTCACCACAGTCGCATCTACCTCGTATTGCTCAGCGAAACAAAAAACCAACAAGNCAACCAATACAAGTCATAGATTCTTATATGAGACAACAACTACAATTATCAACTCCACCGAATATTGTCTATGGAAGAAAAATAGCAAATTCATCTATCCAAAAATATCCAGATCCATCTGCACAGCCAACACTAAAACGAACTATAATATCAATGCCATCGGTGAACGGAATACAGGCAAATAATAAAACCGCTGCACACGAAAACGTATTTAGATCTAAATTTGCAAATGATTATGGTTCAACTAGAAGAATGACGAGAAATCTTCCGAAGCCATTATCAGACACAAAAAATGAAATTTATCATTTTGCTGAACAATCTATCTTATCAAATTATCCCATAAAACCAGCAACACCTGGCAATTCTCTTCGTAGACATGATAAATCGAATATAAAGGCACCTCATTTTTTTGAAAATCACGCTAATGATCATCTTCTTCAACCAATTATTCATTCAACTCATTGAATAATACATATATCTTATGTATATAGACTAATTATAGAGACAGAGAGAAAACTCTTCTCTGCAAGTCAATGAATGTTTTATTCCAGTAATGATTTATATTCGTTTTACTTCATTTAGAGAAACTATGTTTTATTTAATTTTTGAATATTATGATAAACTCCATGAAATAATTGTCCTAAGAAGTTTTTCTTGTCAATAATCGAATCATTTCCTTTTATATCAGTTATTATACCATTTGATACGGAGATTTCTATGGGTTGTTTTTCATGTTCAATTGTATAAACAAATGGTGGCGTTACTTGATACAAAAATTTCTGTGATTTTAGTTCATTTTCAAAATCTTTTATATGCTCATAATATAATAATGGATCGATATAATCGCAGCTGGTTGTAGTTTTTTCATTATTCCATTGGAAAAATTTCTCGATTAATAATGCAATTGTTTTCTCATATGTTATAGAATTGTTTCGATCTGCTAAATTCAATACAGATGATCGTACACTTGATGTAGCTTTACTTGTAATTTTCATTTGATCTTCAGATTTTAGTGATCGTCTTAAATCATTTAAATAAGAATTTATAAGTAGAGTAAAATGATGATATGCATATAAACGTTCGAGACGTGATGCACTACCAGTTACTTTAAACGTATCAAGAAATATATCATCACGATCAGTTACATGTAATGTTAAATTAAATGCTTCGTTTAATGTATTAACTATCCAATGAAGATTCTTTTTACGATTATAATCTTCACGAGTTGTGACAATTGTTACATTAAGATTTCCTAGAGAATACTTTGCTTATTAAATCAGTAAATTTTGAAGAAAAAAATAAAGTTGATTCACCTACCAAGATCATGATAACACGTGCCTATTGAATAAAATAAAGTATGATTCGCTAAAATCAACTACATGAATATTTACCACCACCAGAATATCGTCTTGCTAAATCAATTTGTTTTTCCGATAAATATTTAATATCACTTTCAGCAAAGGGATTTTGATATCGACCAACAACAACACATGGTTGATTACGCCAAAGTAATAGAAGCCGAGTTTTTGGTTGATGTTTAATATTTTCAGCTAAATAACGTTCCAATGCTAAATTAGTATAAACATTTGTTGACTTTGATATCAGAACACGGTTACCACCGCGTAGAATTGATTTCATTTTGTAACAAAAAAAAGCCAAATGGAATCAATCAATCCATCCAAGTTCGTTTGATCATAATTTATATGATTCACTACTGAGATTTTATTGGCCAATAGATTGAGCCAGCACAGAATGGGCGCTAATATCAACCGAAAAGAAAAGGTTTATATTTAGCTACTGAGACTGTCTACAATAGTATGCATTGTTCACCGAGAGAAAACAATTATATGCATTTATAGATATTAAGAAAACTAAATTTAAGTACTCTAATTTGCATGGTACACAATTCAATGATATTAACTATAGTGTTTTAAACTGTATCCGAATTGGAACTATAGTTGAAACCGATGGCATACCTACCGATTGAGCATTGGTTTGATATTAAATTTCGCTGAATATTATTGTTTTATGTTAATTCAATTCATCACTAGATTGCAATCTTCATCGTGTAATTGATCGTATCGAATTTCGAATGATTTGATTGACTCTGTGGTGTACGTGTCTGTAGACGTTTCGTGGGTTACGAATTTAAGGATACGAGAAAAAATTGAATAATATCTATAATTTTTCCATCTAACTTAGATGAAATCATTTAGTTCATGCCTAAAAATATGGGACTTCATTCGAGATGAGCAGAAAATAAATGCGGAAACATCGGATTTGCATCCGATCGTTATGTGTACTTCAAAAACTGAGTCAATTTATATATGTTGTGGATAATTCTGAGAAAAACGATTTTTGAAAAATGCTTGTACTCCCCCTCAGGGATGGTCTGGTCAATAATGACAATTTTTCCGATAACTCAGCCATTTCTTGACGGATTCCTCTCATCTTTCAACTCGACTGAGATATTGATGAGATCGTTTTGTGTACAAAATTTCATGACAATTGGATGAGACTTTCAAAAGTTATCGTGTTAACGGACGGACACACTGACCGAATCTAGAGTGCACTCACTTTTTTTGAGTACACAAAAAAGAGTACCATCTGAATATCTCGATCCATAAGAAGCAAAGAATTAGCCCGTATTTAATGATAAATACCGAGTGAAAATATCATAAATACTTTTCATATAGTTAATTTACGTTTTCATTTTTACTCCACACGATGTAGTTTCTAGTTAGCTAAAAACATCATCTCAGAGAAATTGAGGAGAGTTCAAAAACTTAATCCATTCCAAATAGGGATGTAACTAAAAATTTCTATAGTGGGTGATTCGGGTCTCATAGTCGTCTCTTTTCTCTCCTTGGTTAAACCAGTAATGCCACATCAACTTTATTAACAATAATCAGTATCACACATAAATCTCAGATGACATGACTGTTGCTTATGACCGAAAAAAAAAATATATATATATATATATGTATACTTTTCGTGAATGTTACGTTTTTTTTTATATCAATATTGTCTTTGAATTAGAGAAACTAGAAATAATTATAATGAAAGACTTCATTTGGATAATCGATGATATGACTCAAGAATTGTCGCTTCCTTTGATCGTTTGTACTCAGGTCACCGAAACTCAAGTTAATGTCTTGAATACCAGACGATGAGAAATATTTATTCTCAATTACAGATAATGATTGGTTGTACGTGATTTGAATAGTCAGAATATTGACATTTACCGATAGCACGACATTCATAATCGAGCAATACATTAAAAGACTATATGATATTCATTTTGTCTTATGCCTCAAATCATTTCGATTATATTATATACCACTGTATTACTTACTAAAGAAATATTTCTCTTCTATGCATTCACAGATACGATTAATAAATTCTAACTGGTTGATATGACTAGCAGAACAACATTTTATATGCATTTGAATTGCATACTATGTCTATTGTTACATAGGAAAATCAATTAGATGTTCATTGCAATATAACGCACGATATAGTTCAATATCTACTAAACTCAATGATAAAATTCATATTACACATTGTAGAAACGGGGGAATAATTTAATCATTACTTTAAAACGAACGTTATTGAGAGGAAATTCATAATATGCGCAGACTTGCTCGTTGCATGCCTGTAAGCCAAATGACATTTGAAAAGTTTTGTTTCAACTCAGCTAAAACGGAAAAATCTATCAGCAACAATGCACTTATTGTTCAATTTATAGTAAAATGTGAATCTCTTCTAAGTTGAACAGGGTGAAGAAATGCAATTTTCACCACTCATATTGTTACGCAACACTTAATTTCCAAAATGAATATTGTGAATTTTTCATAACAGTCCTACTAGCTGTTTTCTTTTCTAAAGGGAAGGTCATACGAGAGAAGTTTTATACACTATCATAAGGTTAACTGCAAACGCTTGCATTTTATTCGCAACCAAAAAGATGTTGACGTCTGTTAATTCATACGGATATCTCGATAGGATCGACCATTTCAAAAATTGCAGTAACTATACTGTGCGTCATCGTGAATAGTATTTCTCTTTTTAGTAGCTACAGTGTATTTTTACACATCTGGTTACACGTACCGAAGAAGTGTTTTAAAATGATTGCAACTGTTAAAGTAGACAAAAAGAGAAATGTGAAAGAAAATTCCAGAAATACGTAAAAAATAATTACTCATTTGTCTGACGTTGACCGATGTAGAAAGCTGAAAGCACTTAATTTTTTTTTCTTTTTGCACTTTGGTCAGTATTGAGAATATGAATCCATAACTTTCTTCGCAGTGATTCATTTCATTTTCTAAAAATCTTTTTGGATTATGAAATAAAAAATAACGATGAATAATATATTTCGGTAGTCATTAGTTAATATTTTAATTTATGCCACGAACAGTTACTAAATACAGGAACTGAAAGAATTGTGAATAGTAGTTACTCATTCTTTCATTGATTGCATCATTCTCCTTTTTATATGTGAAGAAAAAAATCTTTTTTCTTACATAAACCAATGTTGTTATTTTTTAGCATTGTAATTCTTTTACTTTTTTTCGTCCGGGTATTGATCTAACAATAATCCACTGAACTCAAGCACACTATTCTTTTTTTGAAATCGACTTCTTTTCGTTACCAAATGTTGGTCTTCTTTTTTTTCTGATCGGAAGGGCATTGAAAATTTGATTCATTCTTATTCTTATTCTTTCTTCTTGTTATTTTTTCAAATCAACCATTTGCCCATAGCGTAACGACGACAACGATACTTCTTCCTCGTAATTTCTTTTTGTTCTTTTTCTTGTTTCTAAGATTTTTTTTAGGATTTACTCATGGAAGAACATTGCTAGTCGATAGTTGATAGAAAGCAGTTAACAGAATAAGAAAGACACAACAACTACTCAAAATAGAATGCATAGAAGAAGTTGTAAAACAAAGAAAAACTACTTCAATAGAAATTTTCGATCTTACGCATCGCGATTTGTTCTTTCTTATTCTGTTAAATAAGTGTATACTCTAGTGTTGATATTTCAATCCTTTGAAGCATGGCCATCTTATTCTCGAGGTGTGAGCGTATGTGCGATATTTTCAAGTTGATCTTCGAACAAGAAAAATCAACATCTCTTCGATGCATTTTATACTTCGGTTTTAAAGAAATAATTCTTTTTCTTCTGTTTCTCTTTTTCCTTTTTTTTCTCTTCCTATTTTTTTTTTCATTTTGTCTATGAGAAAAATTGAAAATAAACATTTACAAAAAATCGAGATATAAAAGAAACAGAGCTGATATTTTTCTTTGTTGTGATTTATATGCACTGTCGATTTTCGAGTGTTTGCTCTTTTTTTCTGCCAATGTCTGTGTATCGATTTGATTGTTTTCCTGCAGCTCAAGGTTGTATATAATATGTATCTATATACGTATATATTCAGAAGAAAGTATCATTTGAGAATGACATCAACAATAGTAAGTTCGCACAGTCACATCACTTTTGTTATGAATTAGATTAGACTTACATCATGTCATATTATTGTCTTCTGAGTGACTGTATTGACCAGTAAAGTTCTCACATCACGTAGGTAATTTTCTTCACTGAAATAATTCTAAACTTGTCATCAATTTCGAACTACATTTATTCTTTTGATCCTCGTTTTACTTGAATTTCTTTTTCTCTCTACCATACATCGAAGTATGAGATGTTTCATTTAGAAATAGTACGAGAATTAATTCTATCATGAACAATAGATTTATGATGAGTCAATTATTAACTTTTTTGTTTTTTTCTATTTGAAAAAGAATTGTTTATAGACAGAAGTACGTTTATTACGCTACTATAGATATAAACTATGCATGTTTCGTATTTCGCGTTTGATATTTGAAAACTTTGATTATTACTTTTTTGTTCCATCGATTTTTAACAACTTGAGAAGGAGTAGAAGTGGAATAGAATAAACAAGAAAGAAAAAGAGAAGAAGAAAAAAGATGCAATATGAGTGGAGGGTTGCGTGTTCGCTGTTGAGTAGTGACTGTGAAACTGCTTTATGCTAGCGAACACCATGAGCGTTAACTTATGCCGAGAATTTTATGCAAGAATTAAAGAATGAGAGAATAAATCGACCCTTACTATTTCCAGAGAAAAAGAAGAGTGAAAACTAAATTTTTATTTTGCGATAATTAATCACATTGTATACTATAAATCCATTAAAATCATACGTAGAGTAATTCTCTTTCAATTCTACTTCTTTCCCTCCCTTTCTCTCTCTCTCTCTCTCTCTTTCTATCTCGTTAACCATTAAGTTGTGATTAAAAGCTTAGTTCAACGAATATAATTTTCATATAAATAACATACAATTGTCATGTTTACTATAGCATATTATTGTTTTTCTTGTTTTATAATAGATTTATAATCGTTACTATTAATTTCAAGCTAGAAGCATACTTACTTTTCAATGGCAACGACAACAGGGAAAATTGCAATAGCGGCTGCATCTGGTATTGCTGCATTTTCTTTACTACTACTAATTATTAGTGTAGCAACACCTGTATGGCTTGATGCTGGATCAGGAAGTACTATTGGTCTTTTTCGTCAATGCTATGGAGATGGTACTTCAACTCCAGGCTGCGTTAATGCAAATCGAAATCCACAAGCTGGTTTATCAGTTTTTGGTCTTTTATTGCTTGCTTTCGCTATAATGGCGGCCATAGCTAGTATTTTTATGGAGAGATTACCTATTTTATTCGGAGCGTTAGGTCTCTTATACTTTTCATCTGTATTTATCATGTCAGCATATTCAACATTTGACGTTTATTCACGTGACACTGGTACATATCTTTTTCCTGCAGTCTCAGCGAACTTACCTCATACGACCATAGGATATTCATATAATTTATGTGTTGCTTCACATTACTTTCTTTGGACAGCCCTTACATTGCTTGCATTTGGTGTCGGTTATACATTTGCGGAAGACCGCAGTGGTAACACTTAAATTACTGTTTTTATAATTCTTGTTTTGACGAAAAACAGACATATAAGGAACAAATATCATTAGAAAATCAACTTTATTCTTTAGTTCATTTTTACTCAATTTTTTTTTAATTAACTCCAAGAAAAACTAGAAATGGACAAACATAGATCCGTCCATACTGACTGAAATCATATTCTTTTTCGTGTGTCTATGTTTTATGTCAATAGCACATGATTTTTCTACTCGATTCTGTAAACAAGCGACACATTTGTGATATATATATAAGTGAGATTTAACTTAACTTTTTTTCTTGTCTACATGTTTTCTCATCAATGTAACTCGTTTCTCTTTTATAATTGTGTGAACAGTTTGTTGCTTATGATTATGAACAAAAAGAAAATACATAAAGATGTAAAGAAACAAGAAATTTTTATTGATATTAACTAATTTATTCATAAAGATTTTCTTTCCAAAAATGAACAAAAAGAAGGGATTAAGTTTAGTGTTATACTTATTTAAAGTAGGATTGAAATCTTTAATTATTTATCATCAAGATTTTCTTCGTTTAGACATAATATTGGTTTGACATAATTAGTAGTGAATTAACACCCAACTAATATTCATTTTTCTAATGATAATATTAGTCAACTATCAACAATTAGGGCCTGCTGTTTTAGCACAAGAGTGAAAAGAAATTATTCTGAATTTTCAAAATTTATATTTGAATCCATATAAACAATCAAATATCACAATCATTAATTTAGTATTATTAATTAGGTTTATCGCCGTATTTTAAATAGAAATATTTCTAACTACTTTAGTTTAAATACTAATGAAAATAATAGTATTCATTGTACCAGTATATATAGACGATATTTTCAATCTATACTATAGTTGGGTATATCATACTGAAAAAAGTAATCAATAGAGTAATTCGATGTTCTCAAAACTATTGAAAACACAGAGTAACGTATGATGATTCAACTCGTCGTACATTTATTAAATACCTAGTCGAAAATATTCTTTTATTTTCCGTCATGTTCGATATAAAATATTTCTCCTAGTTTACAATTAGCTATACTTTCTTTATAATGAAATGTCAAAAAAATAATTATGAATCTACTATGTCTGATTCATTATGTTCTTCATTGCCTGGGTTCGCTAACAACACAGGAATAGTATGGCGTGTGGTACACATGAAAAATCAAAAGTTTAAAATTAATATTCAAGTTACTATGGAGTCGTTTTTTTAATGTAAAACTTTAACAAGAAAATATTGTTTACAGGTGTGCCTTGACAAACAAAGTTCTATGGAATCCTTAAACACAACCACAGGATCCATTGCTTCATAGATACAGAAATGACGATAAATACATATTCTTTCTGAGCTAGATGTTTACTATTCATTTTTTTCTAGTGCTAGAACACAAACAAGGCGGTAGTCAACTCTAATAATATTCTAGTGAGGTGTTTATCGTAGATCGAAAATTTCTGGTGTATTTCATTTTTGTAGAAAGCTTTTTAATTCACTACTTGAAAAAGCATGCGCTGAAAAGGCGAAGAATCGTCGTACGGTTTCCTTCGTTCTTGAGAATATGTTATTGTTTTTCTAGCAACCGTAATTCTTTCAGTTTCACTTTCGTAAATCAGTTAAACTTGCAGTTTTTCAGGCTGAAAAATTCAGATAAGTTGTTGAAAAGAAAATTGATTCTTTTCAAAAGGCCTATCCAACAGTTTTCAAGATAGGATCTAAAGTAGCATTATCATAAATCCAATACTGACTGATTTTATGAACTAAATCTTTCAATACTAGTGCCATGAATTTAACACTATTAGTCTTTAAGCTGCGTCGTTATTAGAGACATGTACTCTACAAGTAGATGTATAAAGTTTTCGAATATTTTTTATCTTTCGATTGAAATATAGCAACCGAATGAATATAACTGAAAGATACGTGTCGTCCTAGCTTATTTATTTTTACTATTTTCATTCATTTGGACTGCTGGTTAACATACAAAATACATAATCAATTCCGTTTTACAAAATCTTTAGAGTAAAAGTACTACAAAAATGAATAAGACCAAAACGTGCTGCAATAATTAACTTAATCATCGGAACAACCAATAATTGAAAATGTTGAAAATGAATTTTCTCGCTATTTTAAGTCATTGAATTTATAGAAATGCCGTAGAATCATTTAGAAAAATTAAAAACAATGAGTCGAAGATATTAAAAGGTGAAAAACATACATTTTAGGATAACATTTTTCATGAAACATATAAGTTATTAAACTTCGAGTTAACCTTAGTTTGTAGCTAATCAAAACTATCGGTCGGTATTCATTGTAATCTACGCAAGATTCATTAAACTGTAATCCCTTCTGGAATTTATTTCGGCAAAAAGAAAAGAAAATCAATTCATCCTTTACGAACACCTGAATTGATTCACAGGACAAATTCATTTCAGCGTGTATATATTTGCTTGTTTCCAAAACTGTCATGTCTAAATCATTTATTAACACTGTTTTCCTTTTTTTTTCATATCATTGAAATTAACTGTCAGACGTGTCTGATGAGTAACACAAATGTTAGCATCGTGGTAATCATAAATATGCTATTAATCTTTCTAGAAATTGATAAAAATTCAACGAAGCTAATATTATCGAGATATGATAAGGTTAATTATGCAAAGTGAAATGTTTTCCTTTCTCGACTGCTAATCTTTCGGATGATATGAAAATGAACCAACAGAATAATTACCCTTTTGATTATAAAAGATTGAACATATTACACATTAGCAAAACTATATCTTTATAAGACTGATTATGTTTGATCAATATCATTTCCAGTGCTAAACTTTAAATGTTATTCTGAATCTTCAAATAGATTTCGATTTGAGTTTATCATCATCAGATAAATTTCATACGAAACGTCACAATTTTCCCAAGCATCCATTCGCTCTGCTTTTCTGAAGACACAATAAACGTCTGAGTGAACCATTCCCGAACAAGAGATCATCGGATATTTTCAAACTAATTTCTATTAAATTCTTCGGCAAATGATTAGAGAAAAATTATGCATCAATATATTGCCATTTCTTCTCTATCAGCATTTCTTTCTGCATGTGACGACATAATTGTATCAACAACTATAACAAAATAAGCAAACTAGGGATATGTCTATCCGCATATGTATACTCGGTGACAGGAGTCTGATAATGATACAAAGATAAGCACAAGTCAATTTTCCTTTTTTTTCATATATCTTTTTCTTTCTTGTGTCTACCAGTTAAAATTGTGCTTATCTTTGTTCGAACTTCTTCCTTTTTTGATTTCTTCATCAAATTCTCATTTGTCTTGATTTGTATAGCTTCCTCTCTTTATCCTATCATCGATTGCAATTGCCATTAGTACCTAACAAGAACGTAAAATACAATCATCATCTAATTGAATTTGAGACTGATATGCAATAATGTCGCTTATATTATGCATACATTTCTAGAGAAAGCGAGAAAATACAATGCACTGTTGAATAACTGCCATTGAGAATTATTTACAAGACTAAGAAAGTTTCCTTTTCTTTTTTGTTTTAGATGCTATCAATCTTAGTTTTGAGTTAATTCATTCATCGAGCCCGTACATCTTCATCAACTAGGCAAATGTCAACACATTTTTTAGTTTAGATATGGACGCATAGGAAAAGCCAGCCCATCGTTCTTTATCACTTTCCTTTTATGATGAAGTATGGAGTAAAACTTTCCAGTATTCAAATAATTTCATTCGTGAATTCCTTTCTACATTGTTCTCCAGTACAGTAGAAGATTTCAAGTAGAGACTTAGGAGCAATGCCTCACTTTTGATCCGAACTATTATCTTCAAAAGAAAATGTCATGCAATATGAGTCCATAGAACTATTCTGATTTGAAAATAACTTGGATAGTTATGATTGCCACTGGCCTTTGCAGTCAATTTAAAGAATCAATTATAATTAGATTTCGATATGATCCAACAATTCGATTGGTAGAAAACGTGAGACGAGATGAGAGAGAGAAGAGAAAGAGAAAAATATGCTTAAGTTAAGTTGATGTTGATGCTCGTTTACAAGAGAACGAATGATAACGATTGTCAAGTCGTCATATATGTATGAGAATGTGCATATTTCCGCAAGCAAGTCAAATAGGAGATAAACAATTCATCGCATGACGTTGATGAGTCGTCATTGTTGATGATAGTAGGAAGAGCGAGCCATATAAGAGAAAAGTCAACTGATTTACATCGTGTACCAATCGCTTTTTTCTTATATATACATATTATTGCCTGCGGACGAACCGAACAAATGATATCATCTTATCATTTCTCTTGTTCTCTCTTTCTCTCTCTCTCTTCTTTGCTTTTACTCAACAATAATTTTCTTCTATGGATAGCAATCCTTTAACACCACGTGCTAGTAGCTTCAGTATTGCTTCATTGATTACATCAGAGTATTGCGACGATGAGAATAGTTTATATCATTCTATGACAAATTCAATTCCATCAAATTTTTATTCTAACAATTGTTCATTCAATCAAATCCAAAACGATACTCATCCAAATTCAATTCAACAAGAACTTGATCATTTTCGTTCAGCTACATTATCAGAAACAAATAACGGCGAATATCATCAACAACAACAACAACAAATACGAAGAAAAAAAACTCGACCAACAAATTATAAGCAAATAAAAAATCTTCAAAAACCAACATCAACAACAACAAGACGAATGGACGGTTAGTAATAGTTATGTGCAATGAAAACGAAATCGATTTGTAGAATTTTTATTATTTAGATTACATTCAAATAGCAACCGAAACTATTCAATCGACAACCAATATAAATAAATCTGGCAACGAAAACATGTCCAACGGTAATAATGAAATGAAAAAACCACTTCATCCTAAATTAGCAAATATAAGAATGGTTCTCGAATCGAAATCACTCTGGGATGAATTTGATAAACTTGGAACAGAAATGATCGTTACTCGATCTGGAAGGTAAATTATTCAAACAATTCATTCTTGTGTTCATAGGTGTAATTAGGGTATATTGCAATAACGATTAAACATGATTGAGATGTTTGCATTTAAAATTAAGATATTAGAACTAAAACAATAGATAAGATTGATACTAATGATTCAGTCGAATTTCAATCTCTTGGGACATCCAAACATGTGCAATTCAATATCGATTATCGATCATTTTCGAAAGAAGAACAAAAAATAAATAGATAATTATTTATTTTTGTTCATAGACGAATGTTTCCAATTCTACAAGTAAAAATCGCGGGCATGGATCCAACAGCTACCTATATACTTATGGTGGATTTTGTACCATTAGATGATAAACGTTATCGATATGCATTTTATAGGTAAAAAATATTCATTTTCTTGCTTAAGAAGACAAAACAAAAACTCGGCAAAATTTTAATTTAGTTCAAGTTGGGTTGTTGCTGGCAAAGCTGATCCACACGGTCCAGGTCGCTTTCATGTTCATCCTGATTCACCACAAGTAGGTTTATCTTGGATGAAAAATATTGTTTCATTTGATAAACTTAAATTAACCAATAATTTACTGGATGAAAATGGACACGTAAGAAACAAAAGAAAATTCTCTTCTGATTTGATTTATTCGATTTCTTTCTAACTAAAGATTATACTCAATTCAATGCATCGCTATCAACCTCGTATTCATTGTGTTTATTCGCCATCGGGCAAAACTGATGAAACAATCCTACAACAAACACAAACGTTTCGTACATTTACATTTTCTGAAACAACTTTCATTAGTGTCACAGCCTATCAAAATCATCGAATAACTCAATTGAAAATAGCTTCAAATCCATTTGCTAAAGGCTTTCGTGATTGTGAATCGGAAGATGGGTATGTAAAATTGTTGTATGAATAATTTTCGAAATAGAACCTGTTTTTCTTCTTCTTCTTCTTCTTCTTGTCCTAGTATGATGGATGTTATAAAACAATTCAATTCTAATCAACGCTTACTTCGTTCACAGCGGAAATCACCGAATACACAAATGAATTCATTTAATACAACGGTTGAAAATACACCTTGTTATCTAGCTGATCCACAAGATTCAACATTGAATTTTATGTCACCAGCAACATATTCATTAGTCAATCATGATCTAGCAAATTATGCTGCTGATGCTTTTGTTTATTCACAATTGTCTGATTTAAGTTATCGACGTGAAACATCATCATCATCATCATCATCAAATTATCATACAACACGAATGAGTCCATATACACGACAAACATTTTATCCAATGTATACACAACGTGAGATTCATTCACCATCATCATCATCTTACAATAGCTGATTATGAATGAACAAAATTTTAAAACAAAAACACAATTTCATATTTTTCCTTTTTGTGAGCTTTTTTGGTCAGATGTGGGCTTTGCTTTTTCTGTTTTTTTTATAGAACAGCACATATTGTAATTACATCTTTACTAAATAAAAAAAACGATTTTCTTCTTATTCATATATCAATACATATATATATTGATATCGTATATATTCATTCATCTTTTTTCTTCTTCTTCTTCTTCTTCTTCTTCTTCTGTCTATTGATATGATAAGTAACTGCGTGTGTTTATGCGATGCCTATCTCTATCTGTCATAATTATTGTTGAGATTAGAATGTGCACGCATGCTGTGATGTGTTTATATATAGATCTATATGAACGTGAGCTAGTTGTGCCAATTAATTGGCAACAAAACGAAATTTGATTGTTTGTTAGTTTATACATAAACATTGGATCAAATAAGGAAAAGAGATATATTTTCTTTAAATACATGAATGGAACTAAAAGTCTGTTGTCTGGATCATTAGTGAATGATTTAAAAATGAAATGGAAAAAGTAATAAGTATCTAGCGAAGATTATATTTAGTATTTTCGGTAGATGTTTGTACACTTTGAATAATAACGGGTGATCGAAAAGTTTTCGCACACTATTGAAATTCATATTTCTCTTGTTCTACTTATGTTTTGTTTCTGTTTTTTCATTCACCATGCACACACTATGGGCCTCTAAAGTTGCCTAATAAAATTATCGAAAATGGTCCTTTTATCTCAATGTTCTCCTAAAGTTATTCGAAGGTTCTTTTTTGTTCGTTTGGACAAGATGAATGTTAGAGGGAGACTGGACTCTTCGCATAGAGTACTGATTTTCTTTGTCCAGTTTATAGAGCAAATAAAACTACATATAGCCTGAAATTTTCTTNCCAGTATTTTTTTGACGATGGTCTGATTTTCGCAAGTTATTCGATCGTTTTAGGTCGTCAAGAAGCATAAGATTTTTCAAAATTTTATCCCAATAGTTTCATGGTTTGATCGAGAAACAAAAACTATGAATACCGCAAAATTCTCGCGATGATTGTATAAGAATTTGCTGAGAAATACTTACTTTTCTGAAAATTTTGACTTTCATTGTCCAAATTTTGAAGGATAAAAAAACATTCTTCACAAAACCCAATATTTACTCATTCAATCATTACGAAAATTTTGCGGTATTCATAGTTTTTGTTTCTCGATCAAACCATGAAACTATTGGGATAAAATTTTGAAAAATCTTATGCTTCTTGACGACCTAAAACGATCGAATAACTTGCGAAAATCAGACCATCGTCAAAAAAATACTGGTCAGCCAAGAAAATTTCAGGCTATATGTAGTTTTATTTGCTCTATAAACTGGACAAAGAAAATCAGTACTCTATGCGAAGAGTCCAGTCTCCCTCTAACATTCATCTTGTCCAAACGAACAAAAAAGAACCTTCGAATAACTTTAGGAGAACATTGAGATAAAAGGACCATTTTCGATAATTTTATTAGGCAACTTTAGAGGCCCATAGTGTGTGCATGGTGAATGAAAAAACAGAAACAAAACATAAGTAGAACAAGAGAAATATGAATTTCAATAGTGTGCGAAAACTTTTCGATCATCCTTTAATACATCGTTATCGACAACGGTGATATTCGTTGTCATGAACATAAAGGTATACACATATCATATTTAGAAGATAGATATAAGAAATCTCTTGGCTGAAGTGTAATCGTGGAGTCAAATAAAAAATTCTAAACACCGTTAAGAGCTCTGACAAATCATTTATTTAACCGAAAATGAAAGACGTTATTTGTTTTTTTTTCCGATTATTTTCCTGCATCGAATATTAAACGATAAAGAAATGACGATATCGTTTTAAAGAGAGATGAATGAGTTTCATGAAGTCCGCCTTTGCACATCAATTGAAAACTTTTGCAGTAAAAAATCATATATCATAATCTAGACTCAAGTGATTTTTACGTTGAATGTTCTAGAATTAAGTGTTTCAACTTTGGAAAATTTTATTATTCATGGAATTCTATTAAGCTCAAAAGAAATTCGTAGTTCTCAGTTATTGAATCTATTATATCTTATTTCGAGAAAAACAACTTAAGTTATTAGATATTATTTGATTCTATATATTAACTTTGACTGAGTCATTACAACAACAAATTCGATGTCTCATAAATTTCATTCTCATGAATTGATATACGAATTCTTTTCTCTTCATTATTTTAAGAAGGGGTACTTTTAATTTTAATAATCATTTTCTTTTCTTCTATTGTAAGTTTATACCACTCTTACCGAAAGGCTTCCATCGACGAGAATATGATATTTCGTCCTGCATCATCGTATACATCGACAAAAACAAGAATGACTACTCTAAAGACGTCACAAGGTTCTGTACGTGGGTTGATTGATTTTACAGGTTTTTCTAATTCGAAAGAAAATATTAGTCATAGTCAAATTATCAAATTATGAAGTTTCCATCATCTTCAAGTACTGTCTCGTTGACTAAGAAAGTTAAGTTCTGTATGAAAAGAGTCGAGGCTTATTTCTAATACCAAATACCATCGGATCTTATTCGTACTCGTAGGTTTCAACCATCCTTCATAATATATTCAAAGAAAAGTATCTAGTCTTTAAAATTGAACATAGAGTTTTCCCTAGAGCTTTTTCCATAGTGATATAAATATATGAGCATTTGTGATGAAATATTATTTGGTACTATTGTCGCAAATTAAAAGCTATCGTATTTTATATAAACACATGTACATTTTATTGATTGGAAAATAATACTGGATCAATATATGTTCGTATATAAAACAATAAAATATTGAATCAAGAAAAAAAATAAAATAACAAATATTATTATCGATAGCATAGATGATTTTTAAAGATTAAATATCGCTTTCATTCAAACAATGGTTATATTGAAACGCATGGCATTAGTTAAATCAATTTATCGTCTTAAAATTCATCATTTTTTCATCCTTTCCTTCTTCTTTATTACTAGTAGCATTATTGGTTTTAATTTAAAGCAATATTTTGAAGAGTATTTCATTGATTTTAGTGAATATGATGATAAAATTACGATCTGGAGTAATGATTATCATATTAGGTAAGCAACTTGAGCTTATCAATAGTTTTTCAAAGTAATTTTCTATTTTTAATTAGTCCAATAAATGATCTTAAACATTTATTAACGCCATTGGGTGTTCGTTTTATTGATAAAAGTTTGTCAGGTGCATGCTATTTAACACAAACATGCGCAAAGAATCTTCGTATCATATCATCAGCGAATGGAATGAATCCAACGAAACAAATTCGAAGAAAATTTTATGAATATTATAAAAATCACCCATTAATGAATCGGGTTGATGCATTTGTTTGTTTTCATCCAGCTGCTATGTGTGAATTATTTATGCCATTTAATCGTACAATTATTGTTATTGCATCAACACGCTACGAACTTGGACGATTTTCAGTTGAGGAATGGAATCAATGGAATCGAAATTTACGTACTATTGCTTCGGATCCTAGGTATGCTCTCACGAGCTAAAGAAAGAAAAAGAAACTTGAAAATTTTTCATGCAGACTATTTTGCTCTTTTACAATGGTTATTAAGGCCCTCCCTGCTCAAAAGTCGATTTTCGCCAAAGAAAGTCCAAATCGACTGAAATTTTCAGGATACGTTAGGACTGGAGCGGATAGCCAACAATAAAAATTTCAGCCCGAAATATGCAAGTTTAAGGAAGTTATAAAGTGAACACTGGTTAAACATGACCCATTTTTCATCCTAGTTATTTTGCCTTCAACTATGTTTTTTCGAAAATTTATTTTTTCATTCGATAGAGCATGCAAAGATGCAGGGCATGACGTTCTTCGATTTTTTCAAAAGTCCATTTATAAGCCGAAAAATTTTGCACAAGTAAAAATGCTTCAAAAAAGGGCAGAAAACTGCATGCAAATTTTGTAGGCGACCTTTTTTGGGCATAAAAAAAGTTTTTTTTCAAAAATCGGAGAATGTCATGCCCTGCGTCTTTGCATGCTCTATCAAATGGTAAAAACATTTTTTCGAAAAAAACATAGTTGAAGACAAAATAACTAGGATGAAAAATGAGTCATTTTTAACCAGTGTTCACTTTATAACTTCCTTAAACTTGCATATTTCGGACTGAAATTTTTATCGTAGGCTACCCGCTCCAGTCCTAACATATCCTGAAATTTTCAGTCGATTTGGACTTTCTTTGACGAGAATCGACTTTTGAGGGAGGAGGTGGCCTTAAATTTGAAGACGAAACTTTGTATAAAATTTGTACTATAATCTTTTACATTTTTACAGACGGTAATTTTTCTCACGGCAATGATATCTGTCGAACACCAAGTCTTTCGGTTATGAGTGTAAGATAATAATTGTATTCGAGCTATAAATATCGATCAATGCTCGTGTCAGAGATGAACATGAGTTTCAATGAACTCAATAAAATAACAACCACATTTACTAGTGAAGTATGACTCTTGCCAGTTGCCGAAGAACTCAATTCAACATTGATCCCGATATTAAATGAGAGAAAATAATTTCGCAAGAAAATTTTATTTTATATAGCATTAGACAAAAGAAAAAATCTAGTTCACCTCGATTATTTTATGAAAATCGCACTCATGATCGAATGTTACATTCAGTTCTCTTTTATTCTAGTTTTAGAATCATGTGAAATGTAGTTCAATTGATAGTCTTCACTATTTGAAAAAGCAGATACATAACTGAAAATTTTTACGCAAGATTCTTGAGCAAAAAGTAATAAAAAGGCAAGGTTCTTCCGGAGAAACACCTCATTTTTTCAAAATTAGATAGGCTAAACCTGATCGGATTCGTTTGATTTTCACTATATCCGTTTCTTCCAGTGTCAATTGAGCAACTTCAATTTGTATTTAAGTTGATTTCTGGATAGTTGAACTAATTAATGATTTTCTATGAATTGCAACATTTTTTTGTTGTTCTTTTTTATTAGAAATATTGTTGCTGGAAATAATTTGTACGACGCCGAATACATACGATATTTTACTGGTATTAATACAATTGTTTTACCGTCTATATGTGATTATATAAATGTTGTCTATAATCCATCAGACACACATCGTGAATATATTTTTGCTCCATCAAGTTTATCTGTCGAATACAATAAAGAATTTCTTGACGAATTAAATTTTTCAATAAAAAGATTCAATGCATCTATAATCGTTAAGCCTCTACGTCAACTATATAGATTTTATCGTTATGAAAATCTAGTTCGTCATCCAGCTATAATCTATTTACCGTATCAAGTATCAATAATGAGTATATTCGAACAATATTCAATGAATATTCCACTTTTTTTTCCATCACTTGACCTTTTAACTGATTTGCATGTCAAATACTGTGTAGTGCGCGAACGAACATGGGATACAACTTTAAGTGGTACTATTAGAAATTCGTCCACTATACCAAGCTATTATACAAATGTCACTATTCCCGATCCAAATAATGAAGTTGATTATTCGGCTATACGTTATTGGTTGAAATATGCTGATTTTTATCAATGGCCACACATAACTTATTTTAATTCAATTGATGATCTCACTTCAAAATTAATGCAAACAAATTTAACATTTATCAGTGAACGAATGTTAGAATATAATCATAAGAAAAAATTCGAATTACTCCAACATTGGAAAATAATTCTGAATCGTTTATCTACATCATCATTTTTTTTAAGAAAAAAAACAATTTCAAATAGAAAACAAAAATAAAATAGAAAAATCTTTATACACTAAGTTCAGATATTGAAACGAGACATTTTGCTCGTTTATTCATTTCACTGATAAACATATCATACGGCATAATTGTTTGTATTAAATAATTTTGTTCATCGTTACCAACAAAACGATTTAAAGAATATTCAATAGGCGATGCAATTTTCCATGCACGTAAACATTTATAATGTTCACCAATAAATGTTGCAGCAGCTAGTTGAGTTGTCAAAGAATTGGGTCCGCGTAAACTTAAACTTTTCAATGTTTGTATTCGTTGACAACAAGCTATTAATTCAAGGTAATCATTTGATGAAAAACGATTATAATCAAGATCCAAAACAACGAGACGTGCTTGTTTTATTAAAACAATTAATAATTGTCGCATAAAACGATTTAAACGATTTGTGCCTAAGTCTAAATGTAAAAATTGATGTCGTGTACTCATTTGACTTAGACTGATTAAATCATTTTCATATAATGAACAGAAATCTAAATTTAATACGTCTAATGAATGATCAATAGCATTGAGAATATATTCAAGACGATTTGTTATTGGTGAGCCACTCAACGAAAGATGTTTTAAATATTTTAATTGTGATAGAACATCACAAAATTGATCAAGATCTTCTTGATTAAGACGAAAATCAATAAAATTACACGATAGATCTAATGTATGCAATTGAGTTAAACTTGGTAAACGTGGAAGAAAATATTTTAAATTTTGCCTTGTTAACACATTATATGGAATACGAAGCGTATGAACGAACTAAAAATATTATATTTTTAAAAATCAACGAATTTAATAATGAGAAACTTACTCGTTTGTCGACATGATCGAGAAAACTACTAACAAGTGCTAAGCCAATACAACGCATATCGATTGTACATATTTGCAATTGAATATTTGGAGTTGTTGAACGAAGAGCAGATAATAATTCCACATAAGTACGATAATCTTGAATTATACAATCAAAACGAATTATAATTGTGTCATCGGGATAGGAACTTGATTTAACAAGATCGTCATTATTGTCATGTGAATTTGTTGGATGATCACCTAGAGAAATAATAGAACAAATAGAGTCTATTCTTTTGATTCGAAAATTAGATTTACCTCTATATTCATTCGAATTGTAATCGAATGTATTAGATTCTGGTGATAGTTGATGATGCTGTTGATTGTAAATATCAATTAATTGATTACGTCTCGATTCTTTTTCTGCTAAACGACAATGAGTAGAAATATATCGAATTATTAATTCCACCACGGGAAAATTTGTTACGTCGAGTATTCTTAAGTTTGATATTTTTTTTTGTGTTATCTGTTGTTGTTGTTGTTGTCGTATAGTATCAATAAAACGAGGTATGATAATAACAGAATATTTAATAGCCTGTTTGGTTCTTTGTAATGCTGTTTTTTCACATAGCAACATTTTTAATGATGTTAATTTTTCATCAACAAAATTTTCTAAGCGAAATACTCGATATGGCCAACGTGATATGAGAATATTGATGCATGAATCATCTTGTGTATAGTGTAATGCTGCACGAAATAGTTGATTAAATAATTCTTTTGGTATTGTGTCACATGCTTGTTCAGTTAAAAATTCATTACGTACAACTATTGAGCAACATAAATCACTAAGACTTAATATACGAGGTTGATTAAGAGGCTTTTCATCGGTATCATTATAGTTTATTCGAAAGCTAGCACCATTACGAAAAAATAAGTATGAAAAGTCGGATGAAAAAGAGTTTGTTTCTTCTTGAGACATTAACTTTCAAGTATGAAAATCAACTGCGCCTATTTCAACGAAAAACAACAATCAAGTTTGTTCTTTTTTTCTTTTGTCCAATCAAAGATGAGAGAGGACAACGAATGAAAGTAATGGCTGCATAACAAGAAAAATTCTTATTTGTAACAACACATAGTGATTATATTGAGTACACAATCGTAGTAAAATTTCGAATTCTGTTTTATTCTAGATGTGCTTTGGCACGAGTTCTGGAAAACTCAGTCAGCTGGCACATTA
The DNA here is from genome assembly GCA_900239745.1 of Rotaria magnacalcarata. NCBI lineage: Eukaryota > Metazoa > Rotifera > Eurotatoria > Philodinida > Philodinidae > Rotaria > Rotaria magnacalcarata. The sequence goes on along the minus strand of OENM01000140.1, from coordinate 14,875 downwards.
TGGTCCTATTGGTGCCATCATTCTGATTTTATGGATGTATGAAACCATTTTGTTTTGTTTCACAATGAAATCTAATGACATATTTCTTTTTTTTTCTACGTAGAACTCTTACTGCTTTCCATTGTCTTACTAAGTGGTTTCCACCTGAAAGTAACGATCCATTAAGTGTAATTAATTTTCTTATTTTTTGGATATGGCCAGTTGTGATTTTTTACAATTATTTTCGAGCTATCTTTGTTGGGCCAGGTACGTGCCAATATAAAATTCTATTTGTATTCATATTTTCTATAATTGTTTGTTTTTGGTATAATAGGATTTGTACCAAAAGGATGGAGACCAGAAAAAGTTGAACACGAAAAATATCTGCAATATTGTAAGATAACATTCGATTGTCTCTGATTTTCATATCGAAGAATATTTCGTTCGTAGGCGACATTTGTGAAAGTTTCAAAGCTCCACGTGCACATCATTGTAAAAAATGTAGTCGATGTGTTCTGAAACTTGATCATCATGTGAGTAAAAAGTTTGAAAATAAAAAACTGAGCCACTTGAGAAAACTTCAGATTTCATTCGATAATAGTAAACAATTGAAATGAATATAATGTGCATTTATTTTAGTGTCCATGGATAAATACATGTACTGGTCATTTTAATCATGCAAACTTTTGCTGGTTTATGTTTTATGCAATACTTGGCTGTACACATGGTTTATTAATGCTATGTCCATGTATATATAGAGCACTGTTTGCTCAATATTATATTTATGCTCGCATAAAAAATGTTCCCATTATTTACTTTACCTTCGTTAGTTTAATTTCTTCTATACTTTCGATCGGTCTTGCACTTGGTGTTATATTTGCCGTTAGTTGATTTATTAAAAATGATTAGTAATTATTTTTAATAAAAATAAAATCTACTTTTAGGTCGGATTTTTATTAGCTGTTCAATTACGCAGTATTATCCGTAATCAAACTGGTATTGAAAGTTGGATATTACGCAAAGCACGCGATCGTAGTCATCGTCGAAAGAATCCATTTATCTATCCGTATGATCTTGGTTTTAAGGAAAATCTTCGTCAAGTATTTAATTGGCGAGAAACATACAATGTTATTGGTAATGGTATAATATGGCCTGTTTGTGAAGGCGCTGATGAATATGCTTTAACACGTGAGCAAATTGAACAAAAAAGAGAAAAACGTCAACGCACTGTTCGCTACAGTGTTATTCAATCGTATAAAGGTTCATTTATAACATATCACTATGGCTTTCGTACGTGTATATGTATTCCTTGTTCGGATGAAGCTCGCATACCAATTGAAAAAGGTGATTATGTTCTTGTGACACGTTGGGAAAAATATTGGCTATATGGTGAACGTGTTAAAGCTGATGAAACAAAGACAAAGGATGGTACCAAAGGTCGTTTTCGCCGTCGTTCACGTGGTTGGTTTCCGCGTTGTTGTGTATATGAAGCATTTCGAATGGAAGATTTATGGTCAGGAAAATTGGATCCGGATTCTGATGTTGTACGTGAACAACTAGACAGTATAGCTCCAGAAGATCTTGAAGATTACGAAGAACAAGAGTGTACCGAACAAAATGAACAAGAGCGTATCGAAGAAGCTCAACAAGAAATTACAATATCAACATCATCGAAGGAATCCCCGAAAGTATTAAGAAACAGAAAAGCACGCAACGAAAGTTAATTTAAAGTATGTTTAATGATTTCCAAATCAATCATCAAATAGAACAAGTATGTAGAAATTGAAATTTTTCTTTTTCTTGATGTTTTGCTTAAGCACGCGTAGAGATATTTTCGTTCAATGAACTTGTGTATACGCTGCGTCGAATCCTATTGCGAACTAGAATGAAATACTATATTGAAATTTGAGATCGTTTATTCTTTGTTATGTGGTCAAGAGATTGTATAATCATATTTCAGATATCATTTTTACTTACTATCAAATGATGTAATCTTTACATCATTGAAAACACAATGGAATATTTACATTTGTCATTCATACTTTAGTTTCGATAGATCATTAACCTTGTTTTCTTCTTTATAAAAGATTGACATCGCTGAAAAGTCGTACGTAACTTACGTGAATGTTAGATTCTCAGTGGTGATCTATTGTAAGTTCAATATCAACAATGAACGCTTTTTTATTATCGATACTTCATGGTTCGAATTCAAATCAGTTTGGTTATCATATGTGATAGAATCGAGCGCGAAAATTTGGGTACATCATCTTTGTTGAATTTTCCCATTCCCATGAAGACTTACCAATCATCTATAAATTTTATCTTTACCAACAAGAGTCTCAATTTATGTTCTTTGAAACACCTACAATCCAAAATAATTTTGTTTTGCTATAAAGCATTGAATTCTATACGTTCTTGTGCGACGTCCCATGGATACTGGCATCAGTTAGAAAATTACTATGTCGAAAATCCTCATTGAAAACGATCATTTAAAAGGAGATACTAACAAAGATATCTTTCTTAAGTATCTTTTTTGAGTTCACTTATAAATGAAAAATATCGAAATATGTCTATCTTTTATCGAACTATGTAATATATTACTATTTTAAAAACAAAAACTGCTTCTTTAAATTGGTGATTATTCTAATCTACACGTAAAAAATTAATTGACTGAGATTTTACCACAGAAAGACATCTTTACCAGGAATTTATGACGGCTTAAAAAACAATTCAAACAGCAGACGCTATATCTCTGTTCTCACCAGTATTTTTCACGCGAATATTTTGAACGAAATCTTTCGCGCCATAAATTAAGAAAATCAATATATCGGCTGTCAGCCGTGAATCACTCAAACACTATTGATCGTATTTCGTCAGTTCCGAAACTCTCGTTTCGCTTGCCAGTCGAGCTCCATAAGATTGTAAATGTCTATTCATCGTACATGCGTTCTGATCGATTAGTGTATCAATGAAGTCCGATAAATCAAGTGAGGAACAAGAAAGACAAATTTTGTTTTTCTATTTATTTAAAAAATATTTTGGATATATTAAATCGAATACATTTTTTTTTATCATTATCTTCTAGTTTGCACATCCTTCGCTCTCGCGTTTCGTTTCAAATGCGCACGTCTTTTCGCTCCTTAATGTCTTTGATCTATCATTTTACTTCGTATGCGAACGATGATGAACACAATATGATACAATATAGTGCGCCGCAACGATTCATTTCAAAAATAAAAAGAAATCATTTATCTTCTATTTTTTACAGGCACAATTAAATATGTGCCTGTAATCTTTTTTTCTGTTTTCTTCTTTGTTTTACTGTTGCAAAATCATGAACACATTGTACGAAACACGAAACGTCATTTCCTTGTTTTCTCTTATTTATGTTTTTCTAGTTTTTTTTTGGTGCTGTTTCTTTTCACATTGTGATCTTTGATCGATGCGTTCCACTGTTAAACAGCGAACAGTGATATTGTTACTATCTATGTGTAATATTCATCATCTCTTGTGTAGAAAAAAAAGCGGAAGGTCAAGGTGCTTGATTGCGTTTATAAATTTGTTTTATCTTCTTCAGTTTAACTTCTTGTTTTTGCTTCTGTAAACCGATTTCTCTTGTTTTAGTAAGAGTAAAATTTAACTGATTGGACTTTTTTCATTCTTGTTTTCTTCAAAATTCTAGATACGAGCAATAACAATGAATGGATCAAACAAAATTGTGAGAACAAAACTATTCATTGGAAATCTTGATCCATCAACACAGCCTGGTAAATAATTGTTGGGTTTTTCGATAAGTAATGAGTATTATTTTACCTAGCTGAATTATCTGATCTATTTGGATCATTTGGTACTGTATTGGAAGCGTCGGTAATTAAAGATTATGGTTTTGTGGTATGAATCAAAGAATGCATTAGATACATTTAAAACAATTTATTTTTCTTTGATTAGCATTTTGGTGTAGTTGAAGAAGCTGAAAAAGCAGTGGTTGCTTTAAATAATAAAGAATTTCATGGCAAACGATTACGTGTTGAAGTATGAGATTAATATGATATTTAGTTTTTGAAAATAAATTCGTTTTTTTTTTGTTTTTCTTAATTAGCTTTCGACAAGTACAGTGCGGCATCGACCTGGTCAACCCGAGCCTGCCAGTGCTTTAAGAAAGTATGATGATTAAGTAGTGTTTTGCTTGTTTTCTAACTGACAGTATTTTTATTTAGTTCTCGTGCTCGTGCTGCAGCCATGGCAAGTGGAAATGGTGTATCACGGTATAGTCCAGCAGCACCTAACAGTGGCGTTGGTCCTATGCGTCATACGGCATCAGCATGGGTTCGTAGTGATGCTCGTCCATATGATGGGGTTTCCATGGATCCAAATGCTTTGACTGCTGGTGGTTATGGTCCACCTGTTTATGATCGATCTCGTCCGTATGATGCTCGATCAGATCCACGAAATTATTATAATGATCGACGTGATAGTGGTTATGCATCTGGATATGAAGCACAACGTGATAGTTTATATGGTCCGCCAGCTTATGCGGGTATGAGTGCAAGTGGCGGTGGACAACCTGGCATGTATCCAATGCGTGATTATCGTGAACTGCCAACGCATACTCGAGCAGATAGTATGGGCTATGGTACAAGTCGGTAAGAATATTTGTTTTTTCAATAGATTAAAAAAATTCAATAGACTCTTACTATTTATAAAGAATAAATAAATCAAATTCAGGAATTTGGACTACATGTGTTTCGTAAATAGGACTTTAGCCGCTTGTTTTCTTTTTTGCAATGTATCATTTTTTTCCTCTAATGACGATTTTGTTCCACAAATTTAACAACAATATATTGTGTTTTTGTTTATAGTATCTATGATCGTAATCAAGGTACACCACCTGTCGATCCTTACTATAGTGGAACATTACCTCAAGGAACACAAGCACCTGTTGATCCTTATCATGGCTATGATCCTTATCAAAAATATTATAGTAGTAGACCTCGTGATCCAGAATATCCAGTTTCAACTGGTTCAAATTCAGCATCACGGTTGATAGTTTTCTTTTCTTTTTTGATAAACTCTATATTTAGATTTATTTCTATTTAGTGATTATGATATTTATGCCAATTATCGTAATGATCCATATTTAACAGCAAGCGGTCAACCACCACCGCCGCTTCGACATGATTTAGCTGTAACTTATCAACAACAACAACAACCAGGTTATCCACCACCAAATCCGCAACGACAACACCAAGCGTATGGAGCTGCACCTGGTACACCGGCGACATCATATCCACCATCGGTTGCTCAATATTATGGTACACAACAACGAACATAATATGCATTCATATCTATATATATATATGAACGTTTTGGTTATATGATTAATCAATTTTAGTGTGTTGTCTGTGTTTATATGTGTTATTAGATGGCTTGATTATTGTTTCCCTTTTGTTTTGTTTTTTCTCTCTTTTGTAAATCGAAAAACCGAAACATCTAAAAGTGAACGATGCGGTTATTTTGTACAAAGTTATCTTTGTCTTAAACACTTATTTTTGTTCATGTTATTGATGTTTATTTGTTTGCTTGTTTATTTATACTAGATGATAACAAAAAAAAACAGAAATTCCAATGATCTGCATTAAAGAAATGTAAGTTGATAAAAAAAAATATCTTTTCTTCTGACGAAAAGTTTTCTTTTATTATTTAGTTCATTGATTGACGTCAAAGAGACGACCATTGACACTTCAACGTCATGGTATATGGTGTTTTAGATATTGGATATAATTCTTTTTTAATTATAATTATAGCGTATTTTGAACACACCTTGTAAATTATGTGTGAAATAGGCAATAGAAATTAATAGCTAATGATTGAAAGACTCGATAGAATAAACAGTAAATGACATACGGTTTTCAACAGTCGAAAGAAAAAGAATTCTGTTCTACTTTTTATATCATATCATATAAGACAGAATTACTTTATAACCCACTATCTGCACAAAAACATTGAAGATAAGGTGTCGTTTTGATTTTGACATGTGATTCAGGTTGATATATTTAAGAGCTAAAACTGAATGTACTACTGAAATGTTTGTGTTCTAATATACTATATTGATTCTCAAGAAAACAATGTCTCATAGTTACTGGGTAAAATCACACGATATTCTGCGTAGTTTTTCTCGTAATTTCTTGCATGACAGAGTTATATTTTGGGAATTTTGTGTTTGGACATGATTAATTTTAATAATATATCTATTCTTTTATAGCATCAGACGGATGCACATATGTAGTTCTTTTCTCTTCTAATTGCTAAAAACTACAGACGTCTAGCTGCTGTGGTTGTCGAATTATTGAGGTTATTATTATGTCTTTATTTCATTCTAATGCAAACAGTCGTTAAGAATATAAAAAAAAACATCATACATATTTCCGAACCACGAAAAAAGAATAATCATTTATTTGATTGATCGAACGCAAAATTTCTGGTTGTCATTTTTTTGTTCTGCTATAAACCCCGCGATTTGAAATAATCGATGATGATTCATTCTTTCGAAAGCAAATAATTTATTTGTATTCAGTGGCCTTGTTATGGTATTACCTTTTCTCAATCCATCTTATTTATAAATTCTCGCCGATTTTGTATGTTCTCTTTGAATACAAATCCTTGATTGAGTATTAATTCAAATAGCATAATTCTATAGGCAATACGTATACTTGATTTATTTTCTTATAGCCAATAGAATAATCTATAGTTTGCTCTTTGAACTCAGGTCGTTGGATTTTTCTTTAGGTAGGATAAATATCATGTAAGACAGTATTTACTTGTAATATGTTTTTTTTTCTTCTCGTTTCTTCTACCACCAAGTAATTAATCATTGATACCGTCTTTATCTTTCTATTTGACATGCGTAACTATGCTTGTTTTATACACGTTGTCGTATATCGAAGTATGCTTGTTGAAAAAAACGGAAGAAACCCCTCTTCTTTTCTCGCACTAAACATAAATGTTTTATGGTGTACATAGATGACATTTATACCTAGTTGTGATGCTTGTTTTTAGGATGTCACCCAGTCAGACGCCAATAACGTCTGTCTAGCGATCGATTTTCCATCATATACACTGTCAGCCTTCCTACTTATCAATAAAGATATATTTGCGTTTGTTGATAGATATATATTATTCTATAGAATACGAAAATATAAAAACAATATGAATTTTTTTTCTATTGCGATTGTGTATTTCAAACGAAGGTTACATTTACGCTTCATTTATTGCGGGCTGGAAGAGAAAGAGAAAAAAATGAAGCGATACAACTACATATGAATATGTCCATGTTGTCACCATAGATCAAACTTCGGGTTTCTGTTTTTTTTTTTGAAAAAAGGTTGCTTTCTTTTTAGATTGATATTGTTTGCCCTTCTTCTTAGTTTTATTGCTCCATAAAATATACTTTTTTCCTTTTCATTATTATGTCATTTGTGGGCAAGTAGAACATTAATCATTGAATTTTCTTGTTTTTATTATGCTACTTGTTTTTAGTATTCATATGAGCCAAACATCTTGGTTTGAAGAGAAGACAGCGACAGCCGGCCTCGTTGCCGGATTCTTTGGAGGTAAAATAATAATAAAATATATACTAGAGATAATAGAGCTATTCTGTGATTTTTTTGCTCATCATATATTATAGGTCTGGCACTTGGTTGGATTTTCAGCTCATCTGTATTTTTGAATAATAGTGTTAAAGTTGTTTCGAATGCTTTTGATTTTGAAAAGGATCAATCTTCAGATGAAAAATGTGTAAGTACAAGCTGCAAGCTACTGTTATGCTTTCAGTTCATCATGATTTGAGAATCAATAGGGATTGAAATAATTCTAATTATATAATAAAAAATTGATATAATTTATTGCAAAATATAGAATTTAATTTTTTTTAGTTTGATCCTGGCTTGTCTGATGCTGAAGGAGAATACAAAGTAAATATAATAAATTTAATTGTTGCTGTTATTTCAAAATATGATTTAAAATTTAGCTCGTACTTGTTGTTAGAAATGATCTGAAAATGGGCCAAGGTAAATTAAAACGAAAATATGATATTCTCTAATTTACTTATTCTTATCTGTTTATGTCCTATAGGGAAAATCGCAGCACAAGTGAGTAAAATCAATGCGTGATACATTTGAAAAAACAATGGAAACTATTATCATAATAGTGCTCTCATGCGACGCTTGCATGTTTTCAAAAAGCATGTGAAAAAATACCCGATGCCGTTGATACCTGGTTTTTTGGTGGACAAGCAAAGGTTGTTTGTAAATGTGAATCAGACGATGATTTGTAAGATAGTTATTTATAGTTTGATAAAGCACTGTATCTTTTTTTTTGTGTTTTGTAGAGAACAGTTACGTCGTCAAGCTAAATTTAAAGGTTTAACAACTTGTTTGGTGCGCGATGTCGGTACGTGTAGAAAAGAAAAAACAATTCAAATTTACATTTCTCTATTGGAATGTAAATTATTTATTATAGGTCAAACAAAAGTTGATGCTGGCCGTAGAACAGTATTGGGTATTGGACCAGGTTAGTACGAATTCTTTTCATTAATTTTTTTCTTATTTGTTATTTCTTTATTTTTAGCACCATCGCGATTAATCAATGACATAATTCGTCAATTGAAAATATATTAAATGATAATGATGTCTTCTGTTATCTCTATAAAAAAAATTGAAAAAAAAATCCTACTCCTGTGCTGCTGTCTTTCATGTTGTTCCTGCTAGTTGTCGTTTGCTGTTGTTTCTTTTGTCTCATCTAACTCTGAAAATATGTTCGATACAATACTTTTATGACCTTTTTTACTAGCAATCGGCCGTGTGCATGTTTATGTTGTCAATAAAAATAAATCTAATCTTATCTTTTTTCCTTTTGGACAATGTTCATTTAGTTATTTTTAAAGGATAAAAAATAGCTAACATGCAGATAAAAATATCGAATATATTTTTTAGATGAGTGATTCAACATCATCATCGATTAATAATGCATCAGTATCGATGTCAGTATCAAATAAACATTCGATCACTAATAGTTATAATAATTTTGGAAAATATATCAAACTTAATGTTGGCAATCATCTTTTTTTAACAAGTTTCGATACGTTAATAAAAGAAGATACTATGTTTAAAGCCATGTTTAGCGGACGTATGGAAGTTGTACAAGATAGTGAAGGTAAAAATGAGTTCAATGAAAGTTCAAAGAATATTTTCTATAGAAAATTTACTCCACGTGAATGTAGTAGCATTTCTATTTAATAAACACTACGAAGTTTTGAAGCTTTATTAAGTACTTTGGTTTTAATGATCGTCGAAATCTTTAATTTGTTTTCTTCGAACAAAATATGAGATACAAAACTAAGTGAAATACTCATTTTTTTTGCATTTAATCTAAGACAATCCAATGGTTTCATTTTCTTTCCCTTATATCTACAAATAAGTAAATAATAAAAATTTGGTTTCATTGGTTTATGTTGAAATCAGAGAGAAGAATTCTAAACAGAAGTTGTTGCATCCGTTCTTATTATTTAAGCTCTACTTAGGTTGGGTATTAATCGATCGTGATGGTAAACATTTTGATATAATATTAAATTATTTACGTGATGCTACTTTAAATTTACCTGATTGTACACAAACATTAAATGAAATACTACAAGAAGCAAAGTTTTATTGTATACAATCACTTGTTGAACTTATTGAGCAACATATAAAAATACGTGCGAGAAAAAATACCGGTGATATAGATGGTTGTTGTAAAGTGATAATGTTAACATCGGCAAAAGAATTACCAAGTATTGTCGCTACTGTGCGTAAACCAATTGTTAAATTAGCCATTAATAGACACAATAATAAATATTCCTATACTTCGTAAGTTAATTCTTAAAAAAAAGAATCTTTTTTTTTATCAAATTTGATTTGTTTTTTCTTTTTAGCTCATCTGATGAAATGTTAATGAAAAATATGGAACTATTTGATAAATTAAGTATTCGGTTAAATAATCGAATATTATTTATAAAAGATGTAACAAGTAGTGAAGAAATATGTTGTTGGAGTTTTTATGGTAATGGACAAAAAATGGCTGAAATCTGTTGTACATCTATTGTTTATGCAACTGAGAGAAAACAAAATAAGGTTAGATTTTGAAAAACCAGGAAACGTATGAATCGAATTTAATTTATATTTTTCATCTAGGTTGAATTTTTCGAAGCCAGAATCTATGAAGAAACATTAAATATTTTATTATATGAAAATCGTAATGCACCTGTCGATGAAATTATTCGAGCAACAACACCACGTTTTGTATCAAATGCAATGAATGAGGATGATCTAGAAGAGGAGCGCTCTACTAATGGAAATTCGGCCTCTGGAACTAGTCGAACACAGAGAAAACGTTGAAAATAAATATTTATTTACATGCGTGTATACACGAAACTTTCTATTTTTGGTGTTCTTACCTACTGTTGTATGCAAGTATTTGTTTTGTTTCTATACATACTACTAAATATATATAAATATTTATTTTTATCAATTGTATTTTAGTCAGTTATGCTAGTCTTTCTTGTGTTAATTTTATAATCATGAGACAGAAGACTCTTTTGAATGATGAAATAGAAGAAACTATTTTTTTTACATAATTATTGAAATAAATAGATAATGACATAGATTTTTATGTTGTTATATAACTCGGCGATTGTCAGGTTGATTTGCTTTTAACTAGTCTTGGATCGCGAATTTTTCGAAAAAGTAGGATATTCCAAAGGACCAAACTTTTTAAAAATACAAGACATAAAACACGAGAAAAATATCCGATGTTGGAAATTCGTTCTTTAGATTCATATTATATGTTGTTTTAAACTTTTATTCAATCAAATTAATATGAACACTAAATATTTGCTCAAGAATTCAAAATAGATCAATGTGTGGGTAACGGTTTGTATTGCGTAAACACCAGAGGTGTCCACAGGATCAATTTTATTGTCGTATCCTGCCCTCCAAATTAAGAATTATTTTTATGTTTAAATTAAAGTTTAAGTAATTTTTTAAGCTGAAGAATAATTCAACAAATAATAGATTAGCCCTAATTGAAGCGGTGTATATGATGAAGCTACACCACCACTGGTGGTCCACAATAGATATATTTAACGAAGAGAGAATAGAAACTTCATTTTCATCACCAGAAGAGACAGATGCTATATCAGTACGTGAATCTATCGACGGTGATAGCGATGCATAGTTTTATTGAAATAATAAGAAGATGAGCAACTACTACAATTGTAAATATATGCGCCAGAGACGTGCACCGCACGCGCGGGAACGGAGCGCGGGACGGAGACGGCCGCTCCGTTCACCCATTAAAGGTACGGAACGGAAGCGGCCGCTCCGTCCGGCTTCCAACTAGATCATGCGGCCGCATGGCGGCCGTTCTATCATCTCAAAGTTTAAATTTTTCTTGAGCTCAAAATAGGAAAAAACTATGTCAATTTTAACGGCTTTTTCCAGTAACTGTCTTTTTCTTTTCAACCAAAAAGGAAAAGATCAAAAAACATTGATTAAACCCTCATTCTTATAGAAAAAGTAAAATACTATTTTTCAATTCTACTTCTAATGCTTTTGTTTTGTAGTAAAATTTTTGCTTTTGTAACAGATGCTGGAACCTATGCCCGTAGTTTTTTTAATCTTATTATTACAGTAATTATATACATTCATAATTCCCTTCGACTTTCACGCTCTTGAGAAAAGTGTATCTTTATTCTATGGAATTAATTTTCACCTCTTCTCTTAACCATTGCTCTGTGTCCGCTTCATTGACCTCGAATTTATATGGGAATGTATTGGTTAAAAAATTTCGACCATTGAAAATTCACTGGTCAACTGATTTGATCATGCATTGTTTCCGTTATTCATATGATAATGTCCGTTAACGATTGTTTGTACAAACAAAAACAATAATACTGATATATACTATTTTCTAGATTGATTTCATCCAAAATATTATTGAATAAAGTTTTGAAAGTCTCATATGGATGCTAATATTGATATACAGAATCAGTTATAGAAGTATCACCAGTGAACAGAACCAGGACACCAACATCAACAGACAGCTCATTATTATTTGAAAAACTGGATAAAATAGATGACAAAGCACCTAAAAAAATTATACAAATGAAAGATCGTATTCAACATGAGTTGAAAAAGGATTCAGAAGAATTCAAGGTAACATTTTATCTTTTGTAACTGAAAAATTGTAAATGATATTAATTGAATCTCCAGATTTTACCTCGAGATAAATCTCAATCGAAGCAATTTTCTGCTGATTGGTGGGCTGTGTTCGGAATACCAACGCAAACTCAAGATGAAAAATGTTATTCAATGAAGAACTACATTGCTTGTATACATTGTAAAACTGTTTATCGATACAGTACAACATTTAGTTCAAGTAAGATAAAAAATCATGAATGTTATGTAAAATTAAATTAAACAAAAAACACAGCAAATACGTTATCAACATCAGAATCGGCTATACATTTAACACAATCAACCTTATCAAATTATGCTTTCAAATACAAGCCTAGGGATGGATCTGATAAAAATGTGAAATCAAAATGTAATGAATTAATTGTCCGATGGATTTCAAATAATATAAGACCATTTAGTATTGTTGATGATGAAGGTCTACACGAGCTTTTGCAATTTTTCTACGAATTAGGTGAGCTTTTATTTTTCAGGACTTTCCTTGAAAGATTTGGCGTAATATTTGGCTTTCATTTTATAATATAATTCATAATTTTCTAAGACGAATTACACAGAATGTTCTTTTTACTTAGGTGTTTGTAGGAAAGATGCTGATTTGAGAATAAAAGATTTTATGTCATCACGATACACAATTTCCAGACATGTTCATTCCATGACTGAACAAACTCGAACAAGATTTAGAGAAATGCTATCAGAGCCTCTAGAGAACGAAGCTTTGACGCTATCTCCTGATCTATGGACCGATCGATTTAGACAAATCAGTTACTTAGGAGTTACTGCCACTTTGATTGATTCATTATATAAATATCATACAATCACATTATGTTGTACTGAATTCACCGAAAAAGAAAAAAATGCCAACAGCATAGAAAAGGCTAGTATTAGTTGTTCTTATTTTTAGTGTAAGAATATTAACAGTTCTTTTTTGTTTTTCATTAAATAGATATTAAAGAGTTGCTTGTCCGTGTATGGAATAATGGATCTTGGTGATGTCGATTGGGTATGTGATAGAGGTGCAAACATTTTAAAATTTTTTAGACAAAATTTTATTGAACCGATTAAATGTTATGCACATCGATTGAATAATCTTCTTAGCCATGCATTTGTTAATAAAGACTCTAATGATGATGATGACGACGACGAAGAATTATTATCCACACTTATGAATACAATTGATCAATTATTCGAAGAGTCGGTCGAACGAAATCGACTATTAGAAACAATAAATTCATGCAAAATTTTAGTTAAATATGCCAAAAAGGTATCAGCGATTTTCATATATTGTTGTTTTTTCACTTGACGGAAGAATACGATTTTCAATGTTTTTCTGAACTTATTCCAATCATATGACGTTTTATAAATTATTGCCATGTAGCGAGAAGATAGCATTTATAATAATCTATGGTAGAAAATAATTGAAGAAATCACTTTGATACTTATTAGATAGATTATCATCTATGCTACCATGAGTCTAGAAAATTCGTTTTGTATAGTTTCACAGTTATTTCCAACATGTATATTTTTCATATTTTTAAATATCTTTTTGAAGGCAGGTTTAATTGAAACAATTAAGCATCAAACTGATAAGACTGGTGGCTGCGCTACATCATTGAAGCAAGAAAGTTCGTCGAGATGGTTAAGTTTATATAATTGTTTGACAAGCATCTTGGATAACTATGAGGCTATTTCAATTGTATTTAAAGAAAAAAATAAATTGAATTTAATTCAAATTATTTCAAAATTGGCTTTAACACAGTTGTTATTGTTGTTATTACCCTTACGATGTGCAACAAGAGATATTCAGAATGATCAATATCCAACTCTTTATCTTGTTCAACCATTTCATCAGTTATTAATTAATACTTACTCATCTTACATGAAATTACATAAATTTGCACTCGATTTTGATCCAGACCATTTTCAANTCTTATGTTACACTTTTAGCAGTTTACGTAGTTAACAGACGCTTGCATTCAAATAACTACTTGTAAAAATATTACAACTGATTTGATTCTGCTTTCTCGAGTATTAGTTTTTGACAAAAGAACTTGATAATAAGCTCTTAATAGAATTTAACAAAATATCTGAAGAAAAACTGCATTCTTCTTTCGTTTAGGTGTCAAATTCTTCCGAGAAAAAATCCACAAGTTATTGGTGGATATAGAAATGTTCGACTTTTTCGATGATCGCCATTATTTTGCCACATTTCTTCATCCGAAACATAGAGATATGAGTAAGTTAGCTTTACTTAAATGTATACATAGCGATACTTTTCATGCATATTTTTGTTCTCATATTTTAGAATCAGTCTCTTATGCAAAAAAAGTCGAAATTCTATCACGTTTGCGTACAATTCTAACGAATATGAAACCGATCTCAAATACTGATGATATTATAGTTTCACGTGATCAAGAACAACGAAAAAGATTCAAATCGTTAAATGATTATACAGCTGATTTTGAAGATGATACGAGTGAGCATCCGAATTTTTTTAGCTAATCATCTAATTTTTTTATTCAGTGAGAAGATTAGCAAAACAGACTATGAGAAACGATGATAATAACGAAGCCACTGTATCATCACAAGATAGCTGCTTCTCAACCGAATAC
>OENM01000139.1:59107-143315 GCA_900239745.1 Rotaria magnacalcarata | reverse complement strand
AATGCTGTCTACAAAATTTCATGACAATCTGATCAGCTTTTCCGGAGTTATCGCGTAAACGGCCGGCCGGACACACTGACCGATTCTATAGTGTACTCATTTTTTTTTTGAGTACACAAAAAAGATCCCTTCATTAAAGAAATCTTTCAAACAAACTTATGTAAATAAGCTGAAAAACTTTTCATTGCAGCCCCGTTGAGGCTACAATGTGGAACTCACATATTTCGGTCAGTTAGATACTGATCAAATAGAAGTTTTATTTTTTAAGTGTAGTGAGATCATATTTTGTTCAAAAATAAGATAATAAAACCTTTTTAACATTTGAAGTTTATTGGATTTATCAATATGAAATACTACTAGAGAGAACAGATGAAAAACGTTTCGTTTAGAATATGTCAGTATGCTGAAGTGTTTAGTGTTTCATTGGGAAATATTTTGAATGATAATGGTTTAAACAGTATTTAGGATATAGCTATCGACATTGTTGATCAAATATGTTACATAAAATGTTGAGCAATTTATCTTTTTTCGTATTACCAGATGAGAAATTGATACATTTTTATAAACGAAAATTTGGTAAAAGCTTCCCAGTGGACGGAAAAGTTGCGAATTGTAAATACACTTAAGTGGATTCAATCTCTAGATTAAAGTATTTGTATGAGAAAAACAGATTAAAATGTTCATCTGTTTATTGTAGGTGGTAGAAGTAATGAGTGTAATAGTAGCATAAACTACTTGCTAGCTTCTGTAGCGGTAGCAGACACTCGTTGCTGACGTCTTTAATAATAAAAATATACAATACTGTTTTGTAACTATGGGCTATAATAATAAAAACGACAGATTTCGAAGATTAATTAGAGGTTAAATCCTAATTATAATGATTTCTAATTAGTGAAATTAGATTTTAATTACTGATATGAGTAGTGGTGAACATAGCGAATCGATCTGTACAAAACTTTTATCTAATTAGTGCACCTGTGCTATTTTTTTCATGTTTTATGTCTGTAATGGAGAGGGGGGGGGTACAGGGGAGCCGCAAAAACATTACACTTCAAACTTACATTCACTATTTTCTTCGAAAATATATGTGAGTTCCACAAAATTCTAAGAGGGAAATAAAAGTTTTGAAGTTGAAAAGCATCGAAATGTATAAGAGAAAATATTGAGTATATGGTTGCTACAACAAAGATTGTTAAATTTTCACTCTTATACATTCTACTACTCTTTAGTCTCATTATTTATCTACTACTTGCTCAAAGTATGACAAAGTTATATTTTTAACAATCAAAAAAATTGAAAAATTCTCTCTAAAACTCCAAGAGAATAAATCTAACCTTGAAAACATTAGATTCTATACTATCTACAAATCAATACAAAATTTTCTAAAAAAATCTTGTTTTGGAAGAAAAGAATTAAATCTATCCCTAAATATCAATCATTTCAATAAATTTTGTCTTCAATAAAAACAGAAAAACCGCCTTAAAAATAGTTTAAAAAATAAAACAGATATAATAGATTTACACAACAATCTAGAATCTAAACTAAACTCATTCCTAGTATATCTTCTTATGTACTCTCATCAGCTGAAGAACGAATTTTACATTGACGGTGAAAATTTTCGCATTGAAAATAAATTAGCTAATTTCATCGACTTAAAAATAGATATAGAAATAAATGTAAAGAATCTTGAGTCAATATGTCATTCTAATTGTTTCAATGGTTTATGTCGAAATATATATCGTCTTTCTGAAGCATTAATTAAATTTATCAAAAATATAAAGATTAAAAATATGAGTGATGACCAGTTTCAGGGATTCAAGACATTAAAGAGTTAATCACAACATAATAATTTTTCGGTTAATAATAGAAGCTACAAAATCATTCTCAACAAAGTAGATTATATTTAAACAAAGTAGAAGAAGTCCTTAAATTAAAACAACTTCAACCTACAAAGAAATAGCTATTAATTGCAAAACAAAAACAAATTCAATTAAAGATAAAATTATTGACAAACTATTATACAATGCATTTTCATTGCATATTTTCCTCTCTTGCGACCATGCAAGGTCAACCAAAAACTCATAAATTTAATAAACCCCTCAGACCGATAATTTCTTCCATCGGTTCCTATAATCATGAATTATTCAAATATGTTGCAAAATTAATAAAAATAAGTGTGGAAACATCGGATTTAAATCCGAGTGTTATGTGTACCTGAAAAACTAAAACTAATTGATGATAGATTGATTTTGATCAAACTATCTAAAGAAATAAACAAAGTGAATATACCTTTTCACTTTTTGAAGTACACATAACACTCGGATATAAATTCGAGGTTTTCGCATTTATTCTATGAGGCATAGATCTCATCAAGATACATCCTTTGTCACTAAATTGCAAGGAGAAAATACAGACGTGATAAGTTAACATTGACCACACTGTATGCGATCCTATCCGGTGACTACTGACTCTACTCTCAGAGTGATAAAATATCTTTAGAAATCACAGAAATTGAGTTCAGATTCGTGTTTAGCTTGGAAAACTGGGTCAGAAGAGTTATTTTTGAATGGATTCACGTTTGTATCTATCGGGATTGCGATCTTAAGCAACCTCATGAATCTATAAGAGATATATGATAGATACAGGCATCAGTATTTTCCTAATAAATCACTAATATTAATAGCTATCAAGTTCTGGTTTTCACCATTGGATGGTCCTTTTGACTAGCTACAGAACCAGGTATTTTGGAAACCCCAACACTACTCGTCATCTGAGACATATCTAGCCAATTTGGTTTCTGGATGCAGTTTTTGTGCATTTTGACACTTTTTTCAGGTGATGTTTTGTTAGAAAGCTACGATTTGGTTCAAAACTAATATCAGATTCGGAATCAGCGTTAAAAGCTGAGTCGATTTATATATGTTTTGAATAATTCTGAGAAAAATTGTTTTTTGAAAAATTCCCTGAACCCCCACCCCCCCCCCTCCCCAGTGGCGGCGGAGCCACTGAGACCCATGAGGCTTGAGCCTCACCTAGATTTCGCAAGATGAGGCTTAGCCTCACTTGCTTTTGTACTGATTATTGCTATTTTTATTCTTGCATCAAAGTAGGAGCAAAGAAAGTATATTTTGGTATTTTCCAATCTTCTTTTTTAAACTGACCATTTTTATTTTTACTAAAGTTCAATAAAAAGAAGACTTATATTCTGCTTGATGCTTTCATAAAATTCCACAGTAGAAGAAACATATTATGAGCTTCATCTAGCTTAATGACTCTCCGCCGCTCCTGNCCCTCAGGAATTGTCTGGTCAATAATGACAATTTTTTCGATGACTCTGTCATTTCTTGACGGATCCTTCTCATTTTCAAACTCGGCTGAGATATTGATGAGATCATTCTGTGTACAAAATTTCATGACAATTGGATGAGACTTTCAAAAGTTATCGTGTTAACGGACGGACACACTGACCGAATCTAGAGTGTACTCAATTTTTGAGTACACAAAAAGAGTCGTACATCATTTTCGCTTCTTGAAATTCGTGACTTTTTTGAATTTCTTAAGAAATTATATGAAGTTAACAGTAGTAAAAACCAAGTTATGATTGGCGTCGAGGTAGATAATAGTCTGTATAAAAATGTTATACATGAAGTTATTTGATATAACATCAGATATACAATTTAAAAGACCATCATCACCGCCTATTCCATTTAACCGCACTTCATTAAAATAGTTATCGGAAATTCTTGTATATAATCTTCCAGTTCGATTTTTACAAAATACTTGCATACAATATGATGGAGTAGCCATGGGATCTCCTCTGTAGTCGTATTAGCTAATAAATTTATGACTAATCTAGAAATAAAATAAAATAGATTCTCAACTTACAAACCAATATCATGATTACGCTATGTTGATGATTTTTTTTGCATTTTTAAGAAACAATAGAATATAAATAATTTTAAGAAACCAAATTAATAACTGACATCGAAATGATATATTTACTTTAGAACCTGAAATTGATACTAAAATAGCATCCCTCGACGCTCAGGTTATTCATGATGATATAAGTGGTATACATGTTACGACTTTATATAGAAAAACTATTAACACAAACCTATATCTTCTATAAGTAACTTATGTCTTAAATATAAATTAGGACTAATACGAACATGAGTAAACGTGCATTGTACTCATTTACCCAATTAGTACTCATAAAGATAATGAACCAACCTTATTAAGACAGAACGTAAAAACAAATGGATATCCACATCATTTAATACGAAGAGGAATACGTGAAGGTGATGTAATTCTCAAAAAAAAAATAGAATAAATAAAACTTAGAATAAACAATAAAATTCTACCGAAAAAAGGAATACAGTCTTGCACTCGAATACTATGGTTTAAAGTCAGATATCTTTGCACAACGAATCAAATATATATGCAATAAATATATAGTCCTATTTAATGTTAATATAGCTCTTACGAAACCCTTCATAAGTAAAAACACATGCTTACTGATTCGCAGAGATGAAGATAAGAAAAGAAAGTATACAAAATTACACGTATGAACTGTGATAAATATTGCATCGATGAAATTATTGAACGATACAGATTCACAATAATGAAAGAACATCAGAATACTATTAAAAACATATCAGATTCATCTACGATAGTCAAATACATTAATGAGCAAAAGCGTCTCTTCGATTTTAATTAAGTAGAAACGTTAATGCATGAAAGCAGTTGAATCCCTAAAATTATCAAAGAAATTTTCTATACTCAACAATCACGAGGTCAATCACTTAATGACATAAAATTTTAATTACACGTTTTTGGATAAATTCTAGTGTCGAACAGCAATTTTATCGGTAACATCAGTTCTTTGAAACATAATGCGCGCATTATGACTATCTATCAATTAAATTATTTCTTCTCTAATTATAAATTGTAAACATAAAAGTTGCGTTTCATTTTTTCTCTCTGTATTATTATTTCTGACGGTGATAGGTGGATGGGTCCTACTGAAAACTTGAATAAATTTATTTTTGATAAAAATCTAATGATGCTGTTTGTATAGCATTTGTTAGAACAAATCTTGGTTAGTTTTTAATCGAAAAATTCTGCTATTCTTGTGATCAGGGTTATTCATCGTTTTGAAGAGTGGAACGGACTAAACATTTCGCAGAATATGCTTCTCTTCAGTTTTCTGTCGGAAAATTGGTAATTACTGTAAAGTACTTGAAAACTGCGTTTCTGTCAGAAATTATTATAAGACATTCAGAAATCTGGCAGAAAACACTAGGGAATTTCGCAGACAATCTGAGAAGTTTTGAATTTTTGGAAAGAGTTAACTTCTTCCATCCTCTACCTAATTGGCAAGCCTGTTTATGATTAATTAAAAATTAATCGAAGACATGTTCATAGTTAATATTAAAATCGCGCTCAACATTAGAAAATAACTCTGTGACTCAGCCAACGCTATCTGTGGCACCGTTAGTACACATACAACCTTCGAAAATTTTCGAATGAGTTCAAACAGTTTTTTGGTGGACTCAGCCTCCTGCCACTCACCTGTGACACTGCCGCTAATCACATTCTCAGTTTAGGCATCTACTACGAGAGCACTCGTCGATATGTCTCTCACACCGAAAAAAAAACTATCCCTACAAGTTTATTGTAGATAAAACAAAATAAAACTTGACATAAACCAACGTTATGAGGCGACTGGTCATTGTCTCACGCTGCATATCTGTAACAATACGAGATTTATCTCGATTTGTTTGCATTTGTCCAAATGGGGATCACAGAAAAGATAGAGTATTTTCAGTCGATGACTTAAAAATGAAGTATACATTATTGTCTAGTTCTTTAGGCGCTGTAGATTCCATGCGTGCTTTATTTTCCCATGTATTATTGAATAAGTAATAGAAAACATATAGACTTCATTCTAGAGCTCAATAAGTTATTTAAAAGTTTATTTTCATAGAAATTACAAGAATTCACAAAATATCAGTAAACTTCGTTTTGATCGAAAGAACTGTTTTATTGTTCATTCATTTAACTTCTCTTTAACATTGGCATAAAGCATCGCATGTTATGTTATCGTTACAATTCTTCATCGATTTCTTACGGTATTTCTTCAGAGAATCAGCTTTTCTAATCGTTCAAATAACTAACAAGCCATATATTACAAATTACTTGAATATTCTGGAGACGTATAAGAAATATTCCAGTTCAATTAAAATGGATCATCGTAAGCAACCGTAACATTACCGTTTACCGGCGTTTACGCATCACATTTTACTGTAGCTGTTGCATATATTTATATATTATTTCATCAAAGTCCGTCATACCATTTACAAACCATTTTTT
The DNA here is from genome assembly GCA_900239745.1 of Rotaria magnacalcarata. Taxonomy (NCBI): domain Eukaryota; kingdom Metazoa; phylum Rotifera; class Eurotatoria; order Philodinida; family Philodinidae; genus Rotaria; species Rotaria magnacalcarata. The sequence continues at coordinate 136,943 of OENM01000139.1, read as the reverse complement.
CGCAATTTTTGTGGCATTTCAGTTCGTTTCCGATGACGTTTTCTTTGATATGAGTGGTTGTAAATGTCAACGAGAAGCTATCTCACTTCATTTGACATAATTATCATATATAGCCAAAATTTATATTTGAAGTGATAGCAAACAGATTGATAATTTGATATTTACTCTAAGATTGTATGAAAACAAGTCAATAGGCGCGCATAAAAATGACAGAATGCAAAATGTGATTTTTTATAAGTACACAACATCTTATGATTGCTAGACGAAATGTCGAATCGAAATTATTTTCCATTTAGTTTTAATTTACTAATATACTTAGAAGAATCATTTCGATATAGTCGGACCCGACCAAACTCCGGATTGCGGAACGGAACTCGAATCTCTAATATTGACTTAAGGTAGTATGTACCCATGGCAAGTAATGTTATGCCAGGATCTTGTATGCTCTTTTAAGATTTGACAAAAAATTGTAAGAAAACCGTAGTCTCCAAAATCTTCTATCAATTCGTACAATCAGATTCTTGAAAGTTCTTATTGTATCGTTAAATATGACTCTAAGATTATAGAAAATCTTACCGAATAGTGAGATCTTTCTAGCGTCTTATTGCAAGACTTAATGTAAGATTTCAGAGCTACGAAAACGTGGCGTAATATTTTCTATGCATAATAAGAACGATTCTTAGTTTCATTGTGCTTCATAAGTCCGTATAATGCCCTATCGAGATAGTTGTGGTTATTTTCAGATTTCCATAAAATTTCTAGAAATTTGGGATATTGAGAATTTCGTCTTTTCTCTCTTATTTTGTTTAAATTATAAGAAAACTGATGAAAACACTTTTTATTAATTTTCTAGCATTAATGAAAACTTTTCATTAGGTTTTATAAACAAAAAAGAGCGTTTTGAAAAGGAAGAATTATTTTCTTAATGTTATGAACTATTTTGATTCAAATTTTTTATCTTTATTGAACGAAACTTTTTTATTTTATATTATTTAAGAAAATAATATCAAGTTACTCTCTGAACTATTCATAAAGAAAAATTAGAGTCATTATTACAGACACTCTTGCTCGATTAAACGAGAAAAATCTCTCTTATTAGACATTAACTCATCTAGAATAATATACAAGACGTTTTTTTCCTCATAGAGATTTTATATTGCATGTCTCGAAATAAAAATTAATTAAAACTTATTTTCCTGGGCGTTTTTGTTTGTTTAAAGAAAAAAGATCTGGATGAAATGATAATTCAGAAAACAAAATAGAAAAACGACAAAGAAATATTAATAGGTAAAAATTGAATATTTGATTATTTAATATGAGAAAAGTGTATGATTGAATAAGAAACGTATAAATCAAAATTAACAAAATAAAAACAATAAAACAAGAAATAAAATTTCATTTTACTCTTTATTTCAATTTTATATAAATTTCCAAGAAAATTATTTTCAATTTTTTCATTTGAAATAAATAAATAAATAAATAAATAAGAAGAAATTTATTTGTTTGATATTTTTCGTTTTTGTGCAGACATTTGAGCGTAAATATGTTGCCATTGTTTAGATAATAGTTCATATAAAATAGATAAAGATTCAAGTTCTGTTTGAAATTCACGGATTTCAATTTGAGACGATACGATTAATGAATTTGAACAATCAAAAGGAATTATATCAGATTTAATTATAAATGATATAAGATGAAGAAATAAACTATTTAAATGTGGATGTAATTCATATTCAATTAATTCATTGTAATGCACAGCATATATATGTGATAAACAATGAAATAATAAACGGACAATTTTACGGATTAATATCATAAATGTTGATGGAAATTTATTATCTAAATTAATATTATTTATTTATCCAATCAATCGTGTACTATTCAATTATTTTATCGTTAAATACAAATCAACTATTCGATGCTATTTTACTTAATTTTTATTATTGAAAATTTCATATTAATAGATAAATATAAATGCGAATAAATTAAAAATCTATTGAAAATAAACAAATTTTTCATTATTTTCTCTCCTAAATATTTGATTATACAAAAGAAAAATGAGAATTGTTTATTAATATATATTTATTTCATATTTTGTCTTTGATTTAAGAAAATTTAAAGTGCATACTCATGCTAATTGAACTGTGATCATTCTTCTTATTTCTACATATAAAATCGTTGACTAATCTTCTAGCTATCTATGAAATAGAAGAAATACAATAGTAATTACCAAAACGTGTTGGAAAAATAGCTTCATTTGAAAGATTTTTTTGAATAAAAGTTATTGCTAATTCAATATATTGTGATGCTGAATATTTAACTTTTTTTCCTCGTTCATCAATCCAATAATATAAACTGTAATTAAAGAAATATTCAATTTATTTAAAAAATAAAAACAAAAACAATTTTCTTAAAACCTATTCTGTGGACCAATCATAATTGGACATGTTGTTGTTGTACATAAATGAGATATTGCACCGTATAATATATTAATATGATTAAAAAACGAAACAACTGTAAATAAATATAAATAAATAAGTATTTAATTTATTTAAAAGAAGAGGGAAAGTACAAACTATTAATAGCAATCCATTCATTTTGATCAACACCTTCTGGCTGTCGAATTAATTCTCCAATATTACATTGAACAAATGAATGAATTAGTACAATATATTCGTTTTGTAAATAAGGAAAAATAGATGATGACCTGTGATTCATTTGATATGATATCGATGGAAATGATAGTTTATTATTAATATCCAAATTTGAATTTGTTGAATCTTCTTTATTAATATTTGATAAACTATTATCGAGTTTTTGACGTGTTTTCCTTGAGAAAAAAATTCAATATAAATAATATCTATCAAGAAGAATCAAGGATTCGATTGTTGAATTAAGAATGTGAAGCGAACAAAACCAAATTATTTCTTACGAAAATGATTTTTTCCATGGAAATATTCTTTTTTATCGAAGTATTTTTTTCTATTAACAGATCAAATTAGTTTATATTTGGAAAAAAAATCGTTGTACGTCATTGAGTAAAAGTTTTTCTTCATTTTCTTTTATTGGTTTAAGTTGAATATTTTTGTTAAATGCAATAAATTATTAAAAATATTCAAAAATTTAAAGAACTCATTGATTTAATTTAATTTTATATTGAGAAATCTAATTTAGTGTCAAATTTGATTTCAATTGAAAAATAAATTTCCAATTTGATTTTGAAAGAAAAAGACCGAGAACATTAACAATTGTTTATTGTTTAATATTTGTCATAGAAAATATTTAATCAAAACAAAGAGAAATAAAATAATGTAAAATCTTACCGTTTAAAAGTATTCATTTATTTAAAAAGATTAATTCAACATAATAATATAAAGAAAATATTCATTTTCGACAATATTAAATCTGTATCAAATGAAACAAGTTTAATATGATTCTAAAGAGAAATGCTTCTTCAAACAAGAAAAAGAGGAAAAGAAAACAACAAAGATTTTTCATAAAGGTGGATATTTCTTTTTCTTTCTTTTTTTTCTTTTTTTTCTTCTCTTGAAAGTTTTCTTTTTCTCCGAGCCATTATCATAAAGAGAACTAAACAAATCAAGGTTACTTTTTTCCCAATTCTTTTATTTCAATAATCTCAATAGGTTATAAATGTTAAAAGTTCTTTCTCTTTTTTTAAAGAACTTTGAAAATATTCCATTATAAATAATCGAAGTAAACAAAAGAAAATTCATTTGTCAATCAATTGGAAAATTTTGAAGTAATTAATAGTTGTTATAAAATAACTTTGATAATTATATTAATACTTTCGGTCGTTTGAGTTGAAATCAATCAAAATTTTTATCAGTGTACTTTTAGTAAAAAGCAAGATTTTATTACAGAACGAGAATATCAGCACTATACAAAAAGCAACTATTCATTCTTCTAAAACGAAACTTCGACAAGTACTAGAAATTTATGCGTACCAGTTATAATTGCCAATGTTGTTTTAATATAAATCCATAATAGAACATATCAACGAAGAATTATTAAGATTAATTATTAACTGTTGTTTGAAAATGATTTTGATAAATTCCACTTAATATATCTCTTTAGTAAAATAGATATACGTATAAGAATCGGATCGCATTGAAAGATTTTATGAAAATGTTTTTCTCATTTTTAAAATCTTATTTATTTCATAATATAATATTATCTTCCATTTGTCGTTCATGTAGATTAACTAAATAACTTATGTTAACTATAATCATCCTCGTTTATTATTATTATTATTTCTTCAATAGATTAATGCATTTTCAATAGAAAATGAATCTTCAACATTTATTAGATTTATAAAAAGACAAAATGAAAATAAACAAAAATGATACGTATTGGTTTCCCTTTCGACATTAATATATTGATAAATCCATATGTTCTTTTTCTTCTTAAAAATAGATATGAAAAGCACAAATTTCTATTAAATCCTCAATTGTTAACTAAATTTTGTTTTAATTGCAATAAATTAGATTGCTTGTTTTATTATAGAATAAAAATTTCGTCATCACGTAAGTCGACTGTTGATTTATATTTTTCATCTATATTAATAGATATGACAAACAACTGATTATATAATTCACTTTTTTCTTCGCCGATAGATAGTTAAACGAGATTATTCTCTTTCAAGTTTAGATTTGCGCTTTCACAATAAATAATATAAGATGTTGCCATTGAAAATCTATATTGACGAAAACGATTATTTTTACGATCAATCATAAGTATGGTGAAATACTATTGTCTGTGAAATCTCTCATAATTAGTTGCTTTCGAATGATTGTACTTTTGAAGGTTCATTGCACATCTGTACACGCCCTATCCTAGTAGATTTGAGAAAATGCCAACACCAGCTGGTTATTTTGTATTAACTCTATTGAACTTCATATACTTATGGGAAAATCCAGGCAATCAATCGTTTTATTCGTTTTTCAAATTGAATGTTTATCTTTTCTTTTAAAACACCGACAAATTTTCATCCAGTGACAACTGTCTTCTAATAATGACCGAAGGCGTTTCTACGTGGAAAATTGTAGATTTTTATTGGATATCCATCATTGTAACACTTTTTTTTACTGAAGACAGATATGTAATATACATAGACTAGAAGGTAAGACGATAAATATGATTGATTTAAGCTGTTTCATTCAATTTTGATTTTTTCAATCAAATCAAATTCAATTTTCAAAAATACGTGTTGTCTGACTGGGAAAATTCCACTTAAAATTTTCGAAAACTTGATTAGATATACACATTTGTTGTTTCGCTAATCTTTCGTCGACTTTGTTATAAAATCTTTTCGCTCGAAATTCGAATAAAACTTTGTTAGGATTCAGAGATCTTGAACAACTTATGAGAATGATGTTCGATTTTTTCAATTTAACTTGTCAAGAAATCGAACTTGTTTACCATTCTCAGTGAATCAAGTCGAATAGACAAGTGCATATCTCATTGTAAAAATTAGTCTTTTTTAGTATTGAAAAAGTTGTTTAGTAAAAAAAAGCAGTTAATTCAAATATAATTTCAATTGATTTTTTCCCACTTTGAATAGTGTGATGAGACATAAAAGAAATTCCAAAACAAGATTCTTACTGTCAAAAAATTATCATAAACTTTTGGCACAATGTCGAACGGTAGCTTGTGAAAATATTATACATAATTTTTGTTTGACAAGCTCATCATTTCAGATACAAACACAGAGAATCATAGTTGTCTCTTTTTGTATTGTGGTATTTATGCACCACAATTTCAATCAGTGTGTAAAAAACAAATGAATCTTTTGGTTTTCAAGACTGATTCGAATAAATCGAAATTATAATCAGACTTTTACTGAAAAACGTTTTTATTGCTTTGATAGAAGTCTAACATTAAATATGTGTATGTAGTAATCATTGTAGTCCTCGATATATTCAGTACTTAACAGTACACATTAATTACTTAAATACAACAACAAATCTTTTACAAACAAAAATTAACTATTTGGAAAAACCAATTTTTTCATTATTTTCTAAAAATAAATTTATCGATGATACTTGTTGTCTCTTGTAGTTTGCGATCGATGCATCCATAGTTAGAAATAAATTGGTAAAATGACTTAAATTCATAGTCTCGATCTATCTTCCTGCGAAAATTTTACTCTTGAAAAAATTACATCAAATAATTAATATCGAACATAATTCAACTCGCATTGTTTTATTTAGAATTGGCCTTTATGAATTTAGAGAAGTGCGAAATTCTCGATGAAGTTGTAATTTGAAACATTTCAATTCCTATCATGTGAGTACATTGAAATAAATTTCAATAATTTTTCTATATTATTTTATCATAGATCACTCGAAGGTTGAACCACAAGCCCAATAGAAGTACAGCAAAAAGAAAGAAAAAGAAAAGCAACTAGAACTTTATCTATAGATTGAACATGAAGTGAAATATGTTACAGTAGTTTTGTGTATTGTCAAATGAGTATTTTCAATATTTTGTTTTTTCTAAAACACATTGTTTTATTAAAACGAAGAAAATGAAATAAAGTTATTTAAAAAACAAATGTTCATATTGTATCTCGTTAGTTACAATTCACTGAAAAGAATTTATTTAAAATAAAATACTAAATACTAAACAAGTGTAACTAATTGTTGATCATTTGAATGAATGGAAATAACTGTTTGATCGAAGCCATCATTATTATTTAACGATTGAAACAGATCATTATATCGAATAGATGGTGATGAAATCATATTAATATTCGTTTTTTTTAAAGATTTTTCTTCTATATGAAGATTATTTAATAATAATGATGATGTTTTACTCTTCGATAGAGATTCTTTTGATTTAAATGTTGATAAACTTGGTTCAACTATTGCCGTTGGACGACTTTGAACTGTTTTGTTTTTCAAAAATTAAAAGTAAAAAATTAAAAAACAATGGAATAAACGAATATTTTATTAACCTGTTAGTGCTTTTATTGGAATTATTGGATTCGGTGAAGAAAATATTTGTTTAATAGAAAATAATTGTTCATTTTGTTCATGTTGATCATCAAGACTATCGATATCAATGTTATCTTGTAATGCATAATCTAATTCTAATTCATCTAATAAAATTTGTTTTTGATCAATATCTTCAATGGTTTTAGTAATTTTTTGGTCAAGTTCATCCGATAATTGAGTTAATTTTCTACTTGAAATTAATGTTTGATTAACATCGTATAAAAGATTTTTAAAATCGTTTTCAACAAAATCTTTATTATTTTCATTTTCAATATCAAATGATAAACGAAAAATATCTTTTTTTTTATTTTCTATTTCATTATTTAAACGAATTATTGAACGAGATATATTTAAATAAGTTATAATATTATTCTCGTTTTCATTTAATTTATTTAAACAATTCAATTTTTCAATTTGTTTATCAACTTTTTTTACTTGACGTTTTAATTTATTTAATTTATTTTCTTGTCGACGAATTCGAATATATGTTGGAATTGTTTGTTCTTGTCGAGATCGAAGTGTTAAAATAACATTTTGACATTCCCCAGACCATGATTTCCATAGTTTAAGAAGACGACAACGACTTTTTAATGGTCGTTCAATACCACGCCAACATTCATATAATTGATAATCTTCATTTATCTTTGATGAATGATAATCTAATGATAATGATGATGATGATGACAATATCGCTTGAATTACATCAAAACAAGTTGAACGAGTTGTTAAATTCGATATCCATTTGACTCTTCCATGAAACCAAATAGGAATTTCGGTTTCTAATTCCATTTTTATTTTTAAATATTAAATATTAAATTTGATTTATCTTCATAATTAATCCTTAAGTTTATCTAAAAACATTAGGAAATATTCTTTTAATTTTTTTTGCTAACCTATCATATTTTATCAACAAGATTTGAAAACGTTCGACCACTACAATAAATGATTTGATTCAATGTTTAGATCCGATAAACGAGTGCAATCTATGTTTACTTCAATAATATATTAATGGTTTTTTTTTCTTCGTTCATTTCTTTCCTTGTCTTTGAATTTTATTCATAAGAGAACACAATGAATAAATAAAACATCAATGAAATTTGTTCAATTGTTATTTTGCAATTCTCATAGGAAGAGGAAAAAAAATTTTCAATTTGAAACAAATAAATATTAGACTCTATGTAAAATTCAAATAGAGAAATATGATTTTATAAAAAGCAACTAAAATATGTTATTCGTTAGAATTAAAATATAATTATTTATTAAGATAAATTTAAAAGCAAAACCAAAATCCATAACCTTGTTCGAAATGATCATTTATTGAGTTTCATAAATCATACAAATAAATCTGATTGAATAAAAAAATGAGTGTGCACACAAATGTGAAGGACTTTTCAATTATGTCTATAAATATTGGCTAAAAGAAAAGAAGACTCTCAACATCGAATACTTATTTAGGTTATTGTTGACTTTTCTTTCTAATAGAGACACTTTCTTTTTTACTTCATATTATTTATCTTTTAACATAAAAATTCAAAAGAAAAAAAAATTTCCATTAAAAAAGATGGAACCGAAAAAGATATTTTTAGCTAAATTTTTTTCGATTTGAAATTCACACTTAGTAAAATATTGTTATCCTTACAGTATTCGTTTTTCGATTTCATCCTCCGAAAAAAGAAGAGATAATATAGAAGCATTTATTGAAGATAATAAATAGATAAATAATAAAAGTAGACAAATCCTTATACAACAATGATGATTCAATCACGTATTTCATTCTCTTATACTGCTAGGGAGAAGAAAAAGTCTCTCTATTCTGAATAGATCTTTTTAGTTTCACTAATTATAAAACTGAAATAGATGAAAACAAACAGAAATAAAAATGAATGAAAATTCGTTTAGTTTAATAAATAAATAAATAAAATCAGATCATTTCATTTCAAGATAATCTCTGATCCATCGAACAATCAACTAGTTCATTAAAATATCTTATTATATTAGTTATGATCTTTATCAATTTCGCAATAAAACAAAACAAAAATTAATCGTTCTTTTCATTTGAAATATTTTTTAATCTTATAATAATAATAATAATAATAATAATAATAATAATAATAATAATAATAATGAACTATTGCATAATGAAATACATTAAAAAAAGAAGTTTTCTGTCTCGCTCTCTGAATGCATACCTTATTTATCTATTCATTTAATCGGCAAGCTCATCAATAAAATAAAAGGATTTGCTTTTACTTTATTTTAGTTTCTATCGATATTATAGTAGAATATTCTTGATTGAATAGTCAATGACGAAATCTATCACTAATACGAATAAATTCAATAGAATAGGTCAACCCTAGCTATATCAAATCTAAACAAAGACGATACAAATCAATCCATAATCACATTTTTCTTCTTCTTTCTAGTCGAGACATTATCAGAAAGAAAGAACATTAGTGCCCACAAGGACTATGAATTCATTTACCGGAATGATAAGCAAATCATTTTGCCTCAATCTATAATCTCAATATCTTTCCTATTAAACAAAGAAATTTTATCTTGATACCATTCATTTCATGTGTCAAATTGTTTCTATAAAATCTATATTAAACATAGAAAGGGAGGGTGGACGCTTTGTGGAGAAATGGGACCCCACAAAAAATGGCATAGTATCTGTCTAGAACTCTTATAAACAATGTTTTTAGTACATTTATCGCTTAAAAGCTTGATTTTACAGTGACAAAGTCGGTGGAATCAGTCGATGAATGTTGCATCTACATACAGTCTAATCGTTAATGGTAGTCAGAGTTTCCATCAAACAAAAAGTGACTAGTAGAGCCAATATTAGCATGACTCAATGGCACTTTTCAAGCGCTACAATTTGGTATATGATCATATATGAGAAATATTGATCGATAGGAGCTCATATAGGTCGCCTCTTCATCATGTATGTAAAAAAAGCGGTGATTATGAGAGTTGAACCTACCGACAGTTGAGCTTGCTGACAGTTGAGCTCCCGACAATTGAGCCTTTCTTGATTAATTTAATAAAACAGCGAACACATAATCAATCGCTAAATTTCGAATAAAAAAGATTCGTATAAACGTGCGCCATCTTATCCTCCTAGTGATTCGATGAAGATAATTTCCTTCATTAAGAAGGACGAAAGATTTTATCACCAGTTATATATTATGTGTTAATCTAATTGTAATGAATATTGATTTCGTGTTATAATTGTTGTAAAATGTCTATTATAAGTCATCCAGAAACAAGGACCATCTCCTGTTGGATGGTTTTCGTTACCGTAGCGTGAATAAATCTCAATCGATTTGGCGCTGCTATAAAATAACTTCTTTTTAGAATTCAGCTCGTGAAAATCCTTCAATATATGAATCAATAGCAGACTTAAGAATCGAACAACATTCAAATCTTATCTTAACTGAACAATTATAGGCTGAAATCGTAAAGACACGAAAACGTATTAAACACGAAATACTTAATGAACAGCTCGAACAATTAGCATCAAATTTCTATTTATTACCAAGAGACATGGATTTCAAAAGAGCAAGAGCTCTATTCAATTTTTGACAAAAATTTATATTTCTTCAAATAAAATGAACTTTATGTATTGATTTAGTTTATCTTTGATAAGGACTCAATTGTCGGTGTACCTAGTTCGATAGCACTTTTCAAGCGGCAAAAAAGCATACCAAAATATCGAAAGAAAAACGCTGGCAGCCTGAACTTTCTCGACAAACATCAACTTAAGTAATTACATGTTTTAATGCTTTTTTTATTCATATTTCTCAGATTCCGTTCGAAAAATCCTCTAATTTAGCGAAACTAATACGATATTCAAAACCAGCGTTCAGAACTGAGTAGTTATGTAATAGTTTCAAAGAGTTTCATCGACTTTAATTTTTTCGAATATTATTCCCCTAGTCCCCCTCAGGGATAAGTGAAAAATTCAACTTGATCAAAAAATACTTTAAATTGGTAGAATATAATTTTGAGGGTATATACTGATATGAGGACTCAGAATAAGAGAGAATGATGTGATTGAAGTTGCGTTTTCACAGACTTGAATTTTTCACTTATCCCTGAGGGGGACTACGGGAATAATATTCGAAAAAATAAAAGTCGATGAAACTATTACATAGCTACTCAGTTCTGAACGCTGTTTTGAATATCGCATTAGTTTTGCTAAATTAGCGGACTTTTCGAACGGAATCTGAGAAATATGAATAAAAAAAGCATTAAAACATGTAATTACTTAAGTTGATGTTTGTCGAGAAAGTTCAGGCTGCCAGTGTTTTTCTTTCGATATTTTGGTATGCTTTTTTGCCGCTTAAAAAGTGCTATCGAACTATAGTAAAACTAGAGTAGCGGATCGTTGGCATAGGTACTTTTCACAATGAATAACTCTCATAATCACTGCTTTTTTACATGCATGATGAAGAGGCGACCTATATGAGCTCCTATCGATCAATATTTCTCATATATGATCATATACCAAATTGTAGCGCTTGAAAAGTGCCATTGAGTCATGCTAATATTGGCTCTACTAGTCACTTTTTGTTTGATGGAAACTCTGACTACCATTAACGATTAGACTGTATGTAGATGCAACATTCATCGACTGATTCCACCGACTTTGTCACTGTAAAATCAAGCTTTTAAGCGATAAATGTACTAAAAACATTGTTTATAAGAATTCTAGACAGATACTATGCCATTTTTTGTGGGGTCCCATTTCTCTACAAACCGTCCGCCCTCCTTTATTTAAAACGATTCAAACAACTATTTATCTATTTCAAGTAAAATAGACTAACGAGTGAAGAAAAACAAACTCAATGTGTCGAAATCGATCAATAGAGAAGAAAACAGGTAAGAAAAAGATTTTTAGAGATTTTTATTCGAATTCTAAAATTCTACAACGAGTTTCATAGTTTCAACAAGAATGACTTATTTAATAAAATTAATTCTTTCGTTTTGTTTTAGAAAATTCATCTACCATTTTTCACGGTTTTATTACGTCAATGTAACGAATTCTATAAATCACAAGAGTTGACTCTTCTTATTGAAATTGTGAATTTCATTTTAGAATTTTATTATTTCAAGATATTTTCTATATTTACTTGTCTAATTATTTCTTCTTTAATATTGATCAAAACCTTGTGCACGATTTACTTGCCGTTGGTTACTTACAGGAAAATAAATGAATAGGCGAGCAATTATTATGACATTCAATGTGTTGCCAGTAGGGATCTAGCCAGAAAATGATTCTAGGAAGGGTAACACACTTACTTTTTCACAGAATTTTATCCATAGCAGAGGTAACATTAGTGTAGTTTGTCATGAACGAGGACTGGCAGAATTCTCACAACCAGAATGTAAGAATTCTGTATTCACAGCAGAATTCTGCTATGTTTTGAACAACAGAATTCTTGAATTCTCTTAGGTGAAAATTCTACCGATGCTGTTAAAAAAGATGGATAGTTTCTTTCAAGAGGAAAAGAAAATTGCGTGTTGCATAATTGAAACTAGAAATATACCGCTTCTTAAATAAATCTTCTTGAAAAACATTTAAATAGAAACAATGAATAGCATTCTTTTTATAGTAAGTAAATACTGTAATGAAATCTTATGAATTTAATAGAGAAGAAAAGATTTCTTTTAAGTTTCGACTATTTTTTATAAATAATCAAAATCAAATAAATATTCAAAATTTTTATTAAGTTAGTTACCGAAATTGTTTTTAAATCTATGAAAGGGAATCCGGACAGTTGGTCGCATAGTGAAAATAAGTGGAATATGAGTATAATAACCATACAGCACTAATACAATGAATTGATCTCGCGCGGAAGAATAATTATCATGAATGAGTACTTGATGCAATTAATTCAATATTGCTCAAATTGAGGATAGTAATCTAATGATCATTTTCGTTTAACGATAATCATGTATACGTATACGCGTATATAAGTTGTTGAAAATTGAAAAAGGGTGTGGGTGTGCGTGTAGGTCTGCGTACGGGTTTAGAAAAAAAAACATCCCTATCTACATCCTCAAGATATGAATCGTTCAATAAACGACTTCGTCAATTACTAGCAATCCACATCCTAATATGTATGACCAATTAACGTGCATTGGACGTTTATTGTCTCTATAATTTGTTGTTGCTGTCTTGTTCACCATTGAAAATTTTGTTTTACATTTTACATTTTGTTGTCTTATTTTTCGGACGTCTCTGCAATGTTCTCTGTTTAACTTTTTACAAAATAATAAATAATGTTCAATTGTTTTTGCACTTCATATTCCTCTTATTTATGCTATGCGATCAATTGTCCGTGCCACCAACTGTCCCAAACCCATTGATTTCTATCTTTTGTTTTGTTTAATTGAATAATAAAATAAATTTGAAATGAAAAAAAAGAACTTTTTTATGTCATTTCAAAGAATAAAAATTTAGTAAAATAATTTTAAAATTAATAATATAGTTTTTTTTTTAATTTTAATTTTTATAGTTAAAATTATTTTAAAATTTGAAATTATTATCAAATAATTATATTCGAAATTAAGAGAGTGATGCCATAATATCCTTACACCCGGTAATGACTTTTTAGCACAAACACGTTAGAGTATCCACTTTTGGGCATCCACATTTATATATATATATATATATATAAATGTGGATGCCCAAAAGTGGATACGATTAATGTGGTTGCATCAGATTGTAGATGCACTAAGAATGGATACTCGATAAACTATTGCTGGATAGGGTATTGTGACGTAAAACTATCGATACCCAGTGTAAAGATATTATGATATCTATGAATTAAGACGAAAAAAAAACTCCTGCTCAAAAATAAATAAATAAATATACGAATAAAATATTTCAGTTCAAGTAACAAAAATCAATTGAACGTTTACGACTATCTGATTTAAACAAATTAAATTATTTTCAATAGAGATTGAAATACAAAATCGATTTGTTAAATATTTAATGATAAATCAAGTTCAGTATTTAAATTATTTTCAAATTGTCTTGTTCGATTATTTGTTGTTTCAATTGCTAATGAAGAATTGTTTTTTTTACATCGAAGAAGTCGAATAATAAATGGCCATACTATATTAATTGGCCATAATTTAATTAATTGCTGACGAAATACTTCACCCGTCAATGTATAGATGTAAAAATGGACCTAAATAAAATAATTTTATTTAATTAATAAAAAGATATTTAATATAAAAACAAATAAATAAATTCTTACGGCATAATTAAGATGTGCTAATGATAGAAGAATAGCTGATAATAAATAAGTTTTTAAATTAACAGTTTTTTGATTGGAATTTGATCGAATAATATCATTTATTTCAGTTGGAAGTGTTAAAACAAGAAACGCAAATGACGAACTAACTAACATTAATGTTAATTGACGATCCTTTTCATATTTTCTTTTCGATCTTGTTGTTCGACAATTATTTCTTCCTTTATTTAAACTAATTGACGAATTTGATCGACATACACGAACTATAATTATTAAATTACAAATACTCATTATTATAAATGGAATAACATTTGTTTTAATAACATCAACATAAGAATCGTATGCAGAAAATAATTTCTGATATGTTTTAGAATCAAAACCATGATGACAAATTGGAACACGTTCATTTAATGTTGAATTTACTGAAGTTACTCCAAAACCATATAATAAATGACTATTTATTGATGTATCAACTATAACTAATATTAATGTTATCGTATAAGCCATTTGACGACGACAAAATTTACGACTTTTAACAGGGAATAAAACGCTTACAGCACGATCAATTGAACTAAATTATTATTAATTATTTAATTATTTATTTACTAATCAATACTATATTTTAGCTACTATTTTGTTTTTTCTTTTCATTAAAATACAAATCGACTACACTTTTAAATATATTCTTTTTTTGCTAAAATTTATTTTTCTGAACAAATTTTTCTCAGAGAAATATTCAATTTTCTTCATCATTTAAAAGATACTATTTATCTATGGTAAACTATTGAAAATATCAAATAAACATTCAATTCAACAATTACAGATTTTGTGATCTTATGATAAAAACGAATTCGCTAAGATTTTATTTCAATTAATTAAAAGAAAATATATCAATATTAAATTGGTCAAAAATAGATTTTTTTGAAAGTTTTGTTGAATCTATTAATGATTATCTTATTCTATTTTGTTAATTGCCTATGGTTGAATAAAGAGAAGAAAAGAAAAAAGAGAGTATTAGGTCTTTTGTGCATAATTTATCAATGGTTTCTTTTCAATATTAATATGATGAGCCTTTTTTGTCATTTTTGATAGACATCAATTTTCCACCAATGTCTTTTTACATTTCTTTTCTAACGACTAAAATACTCTTCTTTTCTTCTTTTATTAGAAACCTTTTATTTTTCTAAGAAAAGAAATTTTTGTTTTCTTTTAATGAAATATTTCAAAAGATGAATTTTCGTTTTAATATCAATGAAATAAAACGAAGAAAAAGAATGAAAATACTTACCACGCAGTTAACATATAATTAGCCAAATCGAAAGCAAAATACATAGCAAATACAAATATTTTACAGAGAAAATTCGATAGTGTAAGAATATGAATATTATAAGTTGGCAAAACAAAATGAACAAGCCAGCAAATCATGCATAAAAGATCAGCTAAAGCCAAAAATAAGAAATAAATCGAACAAGACTTTTTTCTTAAAGCTTTTCGACGAAAAACAAGACAAGAAAGCGTTCCACCAACAAAACCTAAACAAGCTATTAATGGACCAAAACCATGATAAACAATTGTATCTGCATACCAACGATAAACATCGTTATCGTTCTTTTCGATTTTATTTGATATGTTCATTAGTTTTTATCTTAAATAAACCAATTATTATTTATTTTATTCATATTTTTTTTTCAATTTTTTTTTTGTTATAAAAAATATAGAAAAACAAAATGATTAAATAACTTACTTGGTACTATTAAAAATATATTAGCTAACAAATTGGTGTTTAATTTAAGTTTTAGCTATTTTTTAATTTTTTAATAATAGTTCATCTATAATAAACTTGATGTATTCATTTCATTTTTTCATTTCATTTCATTTTCTACTTTTAAATATAAATATTCTTCTTACCTGTTCTTGACATCTTCTTCTTTTATTTCTATTATTTTATCCTAAATTAGTTCTATGTAAATTGTAATTCCCAAAGGAGACAAAAGAAAAACAGAAAAAAGAAAAGCAATTGAGGAAAATAGATGATTGTATAGTTTGTTGCAATTAAACAAAAAAAAAGGAAACAATGATACGAAATAAACGAGGTAAGATGTCATATTATTCCTTATGAAATATAAATCTAGACAATAGACAAAATGGATACTCAACAACAATGCAGACAAGCAGGAAGCCAAGGTCTTATTTTTCTTATATTTATATAAGAGGAACTATGGAGAACAGCCAGACAACTCAAAGCATTCCTTGTCATTTATATGCATCCATAACAAATTTAATTTCGCCTTATTCACACTGGAAGAATAATAATTATATTCAGTCAAATAAACAACCATTTTTTTTCTCTTTTTCTTAAATCATTGTACAAATAATAAAAACTATATCAGAAAGTCAATTTAAATGTTAACAAGAAAAACAATCTTATTTTTAAAATTTCGATTTACTCTTAACCTAAATTAAATGATTTTGCTCAAGGATATATCAATCATTTTAATGTGTTTTTATTTTTCTCATAAATTTTTATTAAAAAATTGTTTATTGTGTTTCTTTTTGTTTCACGTTAACGTCTGAAGAATATTAAGTAAAGAAAGCATTTAAAATATTCATCGATAAAGAAGAAATAAAACAAAAAATTCTGAAGTTTTTTTTCTGCGTCCAGGATTGAATTTAAAAATAGTTTCTATGGATAATAACAGAAAAATGAAACAAAAAAGACATTTATATTCTGTATTCTGATGAATATCTTGATGAAATTAGATTTAGACCGAAAGGAAGCGAGAATCTTACCATAAAACGATGTCAACATCAAACTAAATACAATAAGAAGAAGAAGAAAAAAGAAAAAGACTATTTTGTTTCTTTTATTAAATGAACGAGAAACGTTGTCACATTTCCATAAAAGAAACAACTGATTATCATCATCATCATCATCATCATCATCATCATCTTACTAAATCATCTTTTTCCTTTTTATTCAACATAGAACAAGAAAACAAAACAAAGAGGAAAGGAAGTAGAAAATCCTCTTTTTTTATAAAACAAAAAGATTTCTATCAAAGATAATTTAATTTAATCTATTTTTCTTTTGTTTTTCCTCTGAATATTACTTAGATAATATAATAAGTGATCTTGAAAAAAAACTTGAAGAGAAAATGTTTATACTTAAATAAGATTTCGTGACATGAAATAATAAATAAGGGACACTTTTCATTATTTAAATAAAAAAAGAAAAAAAATATTATTTTAAAATTAATCTATTTATCTCTAAGAATGAACTCTATAAGCGTAATGAATTAATTTTTTTGTTTCGCTTTTATTTAATAAATTTTATTAATATGATTGGAGGAAAAAAATTATTTTTCAAAGTTCTATTTTTATAAACAAGGATTAATTAAAATTAAACTAATTTAAGATTTAGTCTTTTCTTCTTTAATAAGTTGTTCTAACTAATTTTCTTATGAGAATAAATAGGAAATAAGTTCATATGTCAATGAGACTTGAGGGTATGAAGAACAAAAAAAGAAAATCTTTCTATTGTAAAGATAACTTGAATTAATCTGCTAATTTCGTATTCTTATAATTAAAAACAGAACAACATTCTTATTAATATGTAGTCTTAATATAGAGAAAAAAAAATACTAAGAATTCCATATCCCAAATATGGATTAATTTGAGAAAATAAAAATTTCTCTTCTTTATATTTTACTTCTCTCTTTTATTATAAAGATATTCAATTAGATGATAGTATTATAGAATTTAAACATTTCATTATACAAAATAAAATAGAATAGAATAGTAAATAAATAAATTTAATTGATTTTTTTTATTGAAAATTTTCTCAAATAAATTTATTATATTTGAATAATAATTTCATTGAATTGATGTCTAATCCTAGATGATCAGCTATTTTATTCTATTCAAAAAGAATTTTAAAAATATCTTCATAGTCATGTTAAAGTTTGTTTTTGGCATTGTTCCTCTATGGAATTTTATCTAACAAAGAGAGTAAATATTCTGTTCAATGTCACATATAATATCAGTTAATTTTCTATTGAGAATTGACTCGAGATGAGGATTAGAAGAATGTATGAGCATCTGAATATTGATTCTTGAAGGAAGTCCGTTCTGATGTCATTATTTTTAATGAGATATTTATCCACTTAAGCAGATAAATAAAAAAAAGAAAATAATCTTTATTGAATTGTACTATTGTTTAGAAGTAATCTACATTGATTACGGATCTTTTTAGATTTTTTTTAAAGAATAATTTATCATTTGATTAGTAGTGTCCTCTATTGAAAAATTAAAGAAAAATATGCTATAATCATTAAAACTAAAACTAAACCTATGTTTCTTTGATAGAAATAAAGAAATTCTCTTTAGTTAATCTCACAAATTATTTTTGTTTTGGTGATCTATATCGTTGTTAAGTAACGTAGTTTAGTTGTTAAGTGTAAATGGGTATTTAAAATAAAGAAATATATAAAATAAA
Organism: Rotaria magnacalcarata; assembly: GCA_900239745.1. Lineage (NCBI taxonomy): Eukaryota > Metazoa > Rotifera > Eurotatoria > Philodinida > Philodinidae > Rotaria > Rotaria magnacalcarata. The sequence continues at coordinate 118,164 of OENM01000139.1, read as the reverse complement.
ACTAACTTGAGAATAAATTCAATCGAGTAAATATGACACATACAATTCATCGAGCAGTCAATCATCGTGATCCTCTTTCATATCCACGTCTTGAAAACGATGAAACATTTGCTGGTAATCTAGCTCAAAAAAAGCTTCCATTTCAGCAAGAAGAAACACATGTTGCTCAACGTGATGAACCATGGAATCGTTTGTATTCAACAGCAACTCTTACTTCTGGTCGCCATGAAATTTATACAACTGATCCAAAAGCTCCTCATGATTCGCTTGATTTCCTTCTTAAAACTCAATATGATCAACATGGGGAAACATTTGTAGGAAAAGCACGTACTTGCGTTCAATTAGAAACGACTTCTGATGATCATGGGTAAATTCAATAAAATATTTCTATATTCAACTCATTTTCTTTGCTGTTTTTTTTTCTTCTAAAGACGTATTCTAAAGAATCGAGTTGTCTATAAAGCTCCAATTCAATCTGAACTTAATCATCCATTACGAATTGCTGAAAGTGGTCGAAAAGAGCATATATCAGAACCAAAACAAGCTATCCGTAAAGATATTTTGTTATGATAATGTTTTATTTTACGAATAATTATTATTTTAGAGGGTAATCATACGATGTTAACCAATCGTGGTTATGCAAGAAATCATCTTGGATCCTATTTCGTTGCTTAATTTAATTACCATATAGAATTTTCTTCCATTTCATTTATATTCATATGACTGATAAACATTTTCATTGATTAAGAATTTTGATTTTTATTCACTTTAACAAAACAAAAACGATCACCAATATTGTTTTTTATTTTATTCAATATATTAATTTAAGAAGAAATTGTTTTTTTCTTTTAATTAATTTTAATAATGATGATAAGATAAAAAAATAAGATGAAAATTTAAATTCATATCTTAGTTCTTTTCAAATTAGTTTTATGCAAAAACAGAAAAAACAAAATCCATCAAAGCTTCTTTGTTCTTACTGATTGAGATGATCATATTAATAGAATAAAAAAAAGAATCCAATAGATACAATCTTGTGTAGTAAGCAAAGAAAGTAGTTTTTCTCCTTTCAAAAGGATATTTTCATTCTGCCGAGATAACTTTGATTCTTTTATTTATAGTTGAAGATTTATCTAACAAAAAGAATTTCACAAGACTTTTTGTATTTACTATTCTTAACATAGATTTATATTCCGTTCCATACAATTTCATTATCGAATTCATAGAAATAATCAATAATCAATGAATGCATGTTACCACATATAGAAAGAAGTGAAAATTGATAAAAATAAATAAAACATCCGTTTAAACATTATATAACAAAACCTGTCAACTAGATATCAACAAAAGAAAAACATATTGAAATGAACTTTTCTCTATACGTATATACGGAACAAAAAATGACTCTGTATAATTGAACTTTTATAAGAGTCGCTTTATCGTTGGATATATGAATATTGAAGGGCTACTAGATAATTGAAACCAATCTATCACATATTATTTTGAAATAGATTTTGCAGAAAAGGTCTTTCTCTTTAATTAGTATGAAAGAACGGAACCTTGGATATTTTTCTCTGTCTATTTCATCACAGCAATCAGCTACTCGATTGTATTAGAACTGAACAATAATAGAAAAGCTTTGTTTTTAATATTTTTATTTTTATTAATATTTGACAACAATTCGATCATGAATATGATTTAAACATAAAAGTTCATATTCTATAAGGATTAATTATTTTCATTTCTATTTAATATGAAAATATTATAAAATGAGAATACATGCAACGTTCATATTGTTCAAAAAGAATTTTACTATTTTGATTCTTTTATATGAGAATAAAAATATTTCAATCATAAAAATAAAGTATGACTAATGCTGCGACTGGAAAACTTGATTTCATTTCTTAACTCTTGTATAACTGATATCATACTGAGAGAAGTATCTGAGAATTCCAAATGTATGAAAACTTGTCCTATCCTATTCAATATATATATCTACTAGTCAAGCTTCATAATTTTCATTTGAATCGTTCATGATTAATCTGTCAAAGATGGATCCGGTGTTCTCAAGTTAAATCGACTTTTACATATAGAAGATGGTATATTGTAAAAGTCAAGTAGTAAAGTTAACAATTCATATTGAATTTTTAGTATTACTAGATTTTAATCAGTTAGATGAATACTTTTTCCAGTATGATATCGATATTAATACAGAAGAATGAATAGTCCCTTCTTCTATGATGACTTGTCTTTTTTTTATCTTCTATCAATATTTGTATTTTATCTAAATGTTTTATCTTATTTTGATTCATATATATATATATATATATATGTTTCAGGTAAATATTGTTTACTTCTATAAAGTATGATGTGTAAGTTTTCAGTTTGCCTTCATCTACTATTATTTAGGAACTGAATCCTATTATTGTTATGTTTTGCGCTAAGACTCGCTATTGGGATATTTTTTTCTTGTTCATTTTTTTTTGACAAATCTAGTTTTCTCGTTCTCAATTTAAGAACAAGTGTTAGAAGTCATACACTTCATTTCTATAATTATGTGTGCATCTCGCATATCGGTAATGACTTTTAATATGTGTAAAACAGATGGTTATCCTATTAATTGGCCACAACGTCGTTTACCTATTATTGAATGTTTGACAACATTTAAACCTGATATTCTATGTGTACAAGAGCTACATCCATTATTACATGATACTATCGTAGAATCATTAGCATCACATATGTTTGTACAAGATGACTTTCTTGGGTGGCAATCTGAAGGAAACATCTATTGGAATTGTGATATGTTCAAAATGATAGAATATGGAATGATTGATATTGGTATAATGGAACCACTACGACGCTTATTTTGGGTACGATTAGTAATGAAAATAAATGAAAATGACAACAAACAAGACAATCAACTGAGCACAAAAGAATTACTTGTAGCAACTGCACATTTCACGTGGGAAGGTCATGAAGAAGAACGTAAAACTGATATTAATTTACGTAAACAACAAACGCGTCGTACTATCACGGCTTTACAAGATTTAACATCGAAATTCAATAATCCTCAATTGGCTGTGTTGTTTATGGGTGATTTAAATGAAAATTATCATCCAAGACGAATTTTACGCGAAGCTGGTTTTGTAGATTGCTTTGCTGAATTACGATTACCAACACCAATCACCCATCCTCAACGTCCTAGTGAACCTAAAGAAGACATTCAAGTGGGCACAACATTAGATTGGATTATGCAAAATCAGTATGCACGTCCGATCTTAGCAAATGCACTGCAAAATATATTTTGTTCTGGAGGATATTCAGTATCAGATCATTGCCCTGTTATGTGCGTCTATGAAATTGGTACAGGTCCATATATATCAAACGCAGTGCAAGATTTTAGTGGAAAAAATATTGTCAAATGGACGTAGATATTGTTTTTATTTTGATAGCGATACTAATTGAATTTTCTATTGTCGAAAACAAGGCAAATTTGTTCGAAAAAATATTTTGTTTCTTATTATTGGCTTACAAGCCGAGTGTGACGTCTTTTTTTCTATTAAATTCTATTAGACAATAATCATAAACAGGCACTTTTAGAATTCTGAAAGAAAAAACTAATGATTATAATTAGTTGATTGTTAAGAAATCTCGTTAAATAATACAAACACTAATGTGTTTCTAACGAAGAAAAAATAATAATACAACGTAACGAAATGCTTCCACTATTAATGTATTTGTTGTTTTATACATCATCTAACGAATAATTATTTGATATTCATAGAATTGATTAATATAAAGACTATCTTTCACGAAATAATAATTATCAAAAACACTTTTTACACCATGAAGTTCTTTATCAATTAGAACTCGTTCATGCTCATGTTATATTAAACTGTTATCATTTTCAGTTCAAGAAAAAAATATTTTCTTCTCACAAATCTCACATTTAAAATAAATGTCTCTGATTTAATATTTGACAATTTTAAACAGTTTTTTTTATTCATGAAAAATATTCCAAAAGAAAAGCTTTAGCTACTGTTCACCGAAAACGAAAATATACTTGAATATGTTTATAAAATATGATCATTGTTGAAAACAAATGAAATAAGAATAAATGAAAGTATGAGTATCATTATTATTACAGTCTTCTGTTCAAATTTGATAATGATATAATCATTTCAAATCTGAGATTATAACAAACAATATTGAAAAGAAAAGAAATATGAATCTATTGTTTTTCATTTGGTGGAGCTGATGGGTACATATTGTTTTCTAAAACATCTTGATAAGCTGGTGGCGATATTTGATCTTTTTCATATTTCATTGCACCATAATCTATTTGTCCTTGTTCAATTAAAGCTGGACTAGGTGATAATAAATAACTTCTTGGATGGCTTAATGGTTCTTTAAATCGTTCAATATCACAAGCCCAAATAGCACTACCAATAACATTTGTTATTGGTGTTATTATATTTAAAAATGGAATCATTTCAAATGAAACAGCAACTATACCAAACCGGATATAATCAGATCGATTTTCTTCAACAAAATGTTTTCCTTCATGGAATAAAAAATAGAAATATTTGTTGTTTTTTAGTTCAATAAAGAAGAAGAACAAACCTTGTGCAAAATTTAAACCAATTAAATCGAAATAACGACAATGTAATGACCATGCATAATAATAGCCATTTATATAAATAAAAAGCATTGTTCCAATAATTGGAATTAAATTTAATGGAAATGTTAATACAACAAGAATAACACGAAATATAATTAATATTAAAAATGATTTGATACAAGCAGTTCTTGTTGATGATGTCAATTGTATTTCTTCTCGATTAGTTGTCATTGTTTCTTGACGCCATATAGCATCAAATATAATATTCATGTAATATGCAAGAAATAATGATGAAAATACAAGAACTGTTATACCGATTTCAAATAAAGTTAAAACAAAACTTATTATCCATGCTATCCAATCGGGCATATATTCTGATAAACAATTTGCTTGAACAGGAAATGCAAATATGAATAATAATATTGATCCTATTATTGATACTAAAATCATTACAATAAGACCGCAAAATATTTGTCTCCATAATGATGGATGACGAATTAAATAAAAAATTCCACGAATAGGATAACTTTCAGATCGATGAAGCACCATTGGATATATATTTTCTATCAAAAAAAAAATCTATAAAAACAATTGTAGCAATTTAGGAAACGATATAATGAAGGCAAGACCCTACTAAGCGGGTAGAGCAACACAAAATACATTTTAAGCAAATCAGTATCAAATGCGCTACCTATGGCGCCCTCTAAAACCGACTAAAAATGCCAAACTTTTAAAATATGTTACTCGATAGAGAAAATTATGCGGAGTCGAACTGAATTTTTTTTTCCTTTAAAAACTGGCAGCGATGGTGCACTACGAAGTGCATTAGTGCGTTCGAAATTTGTTATTGATTCGATGATTCACTCTTATTTGTCCGCTGACTCCCAGGGCGAGGAGAACGAATAAACAACGCGTTCTCCTCTCCCTATCCTATAATTTTTGCTAAGATCGAAGTACTTCCATCTATCGATATTTATTCATTGATACGCATCGAATCAAAATCGACAACTATCTCTTTGTCTACTTGTTATCGTTGTCGTCATTGATTTTTTTTTCTTCGTCGCTCTTGTTCATTCTTTCTTCACTTTAGTCGATTGATATCTACTGCAGTCTACTGTTGTCTTTTCGGTGTTTGTTTATACTGAAATGACACCAACGATCACAACGTAAGTTTAGATTTCATTGAATGGAATCATTGGTAAGAACTCTTTTATCGTTTAGGCAAACCGTTGTGACAAAGGAAAAAGTTAATCTTAGTCTAGACATGAATACCGATCTATTTTGGACATATATCAAACAACGCTTTAACAAAGACTTCGCTAATTTGGTTTGTCATGAATTGAATTTCTTCGTTCCAATCGCCTTCAATAGTATCGAAAATCTTGATAGTCTTAAAAAGTACGTTGATCGTCGACTTGAAAAATTAGATGCCAACTCGATTAAGATTTATTTTGAACATGAAGGTGATTGTCAATCGAAGCTCATCATGAATAAAGCTTACTTAATGGTACTTGATAACTTTCGAGAAGAAATCACTCAACTCATCAACAAGAAAAAAAAGCCTTTTGGTCAGTTAACTGAGAAGACATAAAGTATATTTTCATATATTTTTTAGGTGGTGTCACATTCAGTGATAGTACAGATACTAGTACGGATAACCTCAAAATGAGATCAAAAAAACGTAAAAGTGAAATTGGCGATACAAGAGAACGTGTACAACGTCTTAGGCGTCAAGTAAGGTTTGTTTTCCGTGCATATACTATACATTCAAAGCAAATTCCTTTCTCCTTTTAGAATCGACCAAATAAACATAGTCGAGGTAAAAACTACATTTGATAGCGAAATATAATCCAAGAATGTTCTACTGTTGTTCGTAGATGAATGGTCATTTTCGTCCGGCGAGTATGTGGCGCCTACTTCAGCAGAAGTGGGACCGTCATGCAACTTCAACGATCGTTACGATTATGATCTGTATACAATCGGACGACTCGATTATTTTTGCTGCAAGCATTTTGTCCTCAAAACGGCAACAGGTATATTACTTCTTCTTTCATTCGTATTTCTCAACAAACATTTCTTTTATTGATCGTTTTCATTTTTTTCTCTTCCAGAAATACGAAAATTTCAACATCGAGCGCAATGCCGATTGCAAATGCACCAAGAAAATCTTTATGAATACTTCAAATTTATGCGGAATAGTCGAGATATTATGTTAACACTCGAAAATTACGTTAGCGAAAAGATCACAAGTTGCAATGATGATGAAAATAACTTAACAAAAATAGATCTTATCATTGACAAGTTGATTGACATAAAAAAAAGTTATAATTTCGTATGTTTTTAGTTGTTTCAGTTCGCTCATTGTTCATCCAAAAATCGTTCTATTTCGTTCTAGGTGAATTTTAGTGAATAAAGCAGCAGTGGATAACGAAAGGAAACATTTTTATTTTATGGACACTAGCACAACAACACATGTTATATTATACAGAATGTCAATTTTTTAAAAAATAAATTGGTATAATCCAAAAATTGTCCTTATCTTATTTGTGTGTGTGTGAACAATACTATTGTCATGATCAGAATTTGCGTAAATCGACTTTCATATATTAAACCTTTTTAAGAAATTCAGAAGATGAAAGTGACTTTTAAATACGATCACTTTGCACGGAATGTTCACCCCTTCGTCATTTAGCACTCGTTTTATTTGAACATGTTTATTGACCGATAATTCTTTTCGTAAACATCTAAAAAGTATAATTCGTATGAGAAAACGTGAAAAGAGTGAAAATTTCGATTCCACTTCAGAGAAAAGTTAATGTTGTGCCAGTGAAGAAATCCTCTCTTTTTGTTTATCTGCCTTAGCATAATTAGGATGAGCGTAATTTGCATTGAAGTGATAAAAAAGAAACTGAACTTAATGTGAAGAACACCAACAACAAGCAATTATCTATTTTGCGACATTTTATTTCAACAGAATTTCGTCAAATACTTCGTTTAATTAATGTTGTTGAACGGGGTTCTCAGATTTTTTTTCATAGAAAAATCTAGGCTCATATTTTATCATAGTAAAAATGTATCAGAATCACGGCTGTCAAATTGTACAACGTAAAATAGACAAATTTTGACGGACTAATTAGCAGTAACACTAGCCCTTCAATCAAGCTTCGCAAGGATCACCTTTTCTTATGCATCAGCGTTGAATAATAAAATATTTCATGATGAAAGTATAAACAAGACGGTTGAAAATGTTCATGATAACCTGCTATGGAAGAAATTTTTATTTGTGCAGAGTTTTAAATTCAAATTGAAGGGTTAAAAATTTTGGTAGCATGAAGGACATCATCTGTTTAAGATAAAATTTTCAAAAAACAAAATGTTCACTGTTTCCACATTGCAAAGTTAAGCGACGAGAACGAACTTTCTACATGTACACATCTTGTTAAACTCGAGTTTAGGCACATATAGTATCAAATGAAATGCGATCAGATAAATAAAAATCTTAACGCATGAGTTCACATGTGCACATATAGAAATTGAAAATACTTTTTCGCCATTTCAATTGTCAAAATACATAGAGCTGTTTCTATTGAGTCCAAGACATCACAATTATCTCCAATCTTCGAAAATTGCTTGCTTATCCTCGATGTTCTTTTGAATCTCTTCGAAACGATTAGTGCAAGGATTTTTTGAAAGTTCAATGATTCATAATCCATTTAAGAAAATCAATTATTTCATTTAGAATAGATTTTCTAGTAGCATAGTAGGCTCTAATACGTTGAGAAAGAATGGCTTCGATTGAAACTATCCTCTTAATGGTAAATGTGGATTAATCTAGTAAAAATTTAAGAGTTCGAAGAAGTTTTCTGGATTAACATCGAAATACAGACAAACGAGGGGAAAACAACTGAATCTATGACAAAAAGTAAAATTTTTAAACAATATAAGTCTTTATAAGAAACATAGGTCGAATTCGACCCAAAAGTTAACATCAAAAAATAATTTTCAAAGATGAATGTATGTTAGAAAATGTTTTTGCGAAGAATCTAGTGAGATATGTACGTATACCAATATACTATGTTAAATATGTTTATTTTGTTTTAATAAAGAATGATGTCCTATATATTAACGCAATGATCATACTTGTGAATAAACGTCTGTGATTTAATTCATTGGCAAGGTTTGTTAGATTTCATTGAAATCTAATTGTAAAATATGAAAAATAGTCTGATTCGTATTGTATTAATAAGATAAAAATATCGACTGTTCTTTATAAATTCAATGATACGTTTCAATAAAAAGACTAATTTCATCTTGAATAATTTTATTTTTATTCAAATAAAAGGTTCTTTGATTTATACAGAAAGAAAAACCATCAAATGAAATCGAATTTGAAAAGATTTTGTTCAAAAAAAGAAGAAAAAAAAAGAGTTGAATAAATCGATTTTTCAATTGAAATGATATCGAAGACTAAAAATGAATCTTTTTTTTATTTAATTCAATAATCACAGACGTTCACTAAGAATATTATTGTAGTCTTTTTGAAATTGATTTTGTTCGATTGATGGTCTATATGAATCTGATGAAAAACGAACAGTTGAATTTTCAAATAAATGTTCTTCATCTGTTGAACGTTTTTTTCTCCAATATAATAATCCACCTATTATTCCCACAATAACAACAACACTAACAATTGGAACAGCTATTAATAAAGCCAAATTTGGTGATGACGATGAACAACGAGAATCGATTTCACTACGAGTATAAATACCTAAAACCATTAATTTAATGATATATATTCAAACTTTTCGCTTAAGCATATTATATTCAAATCAAATAGCTAATTAAATTGAATTATTGAATAGTTAGAAAATAGAATCGTTCGACATTTAAAATTTTTCTTTTATATTAAATATGATTGAAAAATCTTTGAAATCATTTCTTTCTTTTTCATCTGTTATTCTTTTTAATAAGTTTCAAATTTTCTTCAAAAATCTCTTTTAATAAATTTATTAAATTTTACTTGACACTAAAAATATTATTAAAAAGAAAATATTAAAAATAATTGTCTATCTATTCTAATTTGTACATCAAATTATAGTTATCATTAAAAACTCATTGAAAATTTCTCATTCTAGTCCTTTTAAATTAATTTATTGAATGCATAAATAAATAAATGAGAAAAAAAGCTCTTACCTTGATAACATTCAGTTCCAATACAATTGCAAATACCAGAAAATCGATTACAAGAAGGACATGAACATCTGTAAGAACAATCAGGTCCGTAACGATTCGATGGACAACCTTTTAAAATAATATTTTTCATGAAAATAATTTTAAAAAATCTGTTTTTTTCTTTTTACTTATATTACAATTTGTTCCATACCAACCCGAATAGCAAGAACATCCATATGGATCAGGTAAACAAATTAGTAAACCTTTACAATAATCATCATCACCTGAACAATGAAAATCACAATTTTGACCATAATAACCTGATGGACAACCTTCGTTTGTTTTTCAATTAAAAATAAAAAAATATTTATTTAATTAAACCAAGATTAATATCACTTACTATATTGACATTCATTTCCATAAAATCCAGGCGAACAAATACATTGATTTATATATGGATGATAAATTCCTTGATAACGACATCGACTTCCAGCTATACGAATAAATAAATGAATGAATAAAAACAAAAAAAGCAAAAGGAAACAATTCACAATCTGAATAATCAATAAATCTTGTATGATGAGCAGACATTCTCCGTTCTTGCAAAGCAATTGAAAGTAAACCATTAAAATCTTTTTTTAGCTTAATTCCACTAATTGTTTTATTATTTGTATTTGATCTATCACAAGTTAATTGAATTGTATCATCTGATGGTGAATTCTTATCGAAATTCAAATATTCATAACAATTATAAAGAAGATCTTTATCAATTTGGACAAAATTAAATATCAATGATTCATTAAAACTTCTACGAAGTGCAACACTATACTCCATTGGTAGTGTTGGTCGAACAAAATAGCCTAGAAATAATTAAAATAAATCACTATTTTAAATCTAAACAAAAGTCATATATATTATTAATATACCATCAGATGAAAATGCTTGTGTATAAACAATAGATGCTAAACTATTTTTTGGAAAACAACCATAAAAACCAAATCTTAAATTATCTGTTTGACTTGGAAGTGTTATATTTAAACAGTTTGATGAACATTGTTTATAATTACACGATGAAGATTGCTTCATTAATGGTCGAATGTCATTTTTTCGACAAAATCTTAGCCTATTTAAAGTTGTATATGGATTAATATCATATAAAGCATAATAGGATTCATCTGTAGCTTTTGATAAATGAAAACCAATTCTATCTGCACCTCTTGAAGATGCAAACCATATATAATTCAATGAACTATTATACTAATAAAATAAAATCACCTTTTTTTTAAATTTAATTTTATATTAAATCAAATAAAAACATACTGAAATATTTTTTGGCATCCAATATGCATCATTTATTTGTTTACTTTGAGATATCAAGCCAGTATAAGCATAATCAGAGTTAAAGTTGTTGTCATTTAACATTATTTCTAAATTTATTTTTTGAAAATTTCAAGAAAATAAAATTCTTTTGTATTTTATTTAGTTGATAATTAGAATAAAGATTATAATCAGTCAATATTGACTCTAGCTAATAATAGAAGGTTCTTTTTGTCTTTTTCAAGAAATAGTAGTTCCGATAATCATCGAGGAAATAATCATAAAGAAAACTTATTTTTTATTTTATTTCATCTTTTCATTTACAAAATATTTTTTTCTAAAACTGGTTTCCATTTATTATTTATGATAAAAAAATGAATAAAACAATTTATAAAATCTCTCATGCATCAAATTATATAGAGATCTTCATATCATATCTAACAAACTAGTCATTTTTCATATTGACGAAAATTTAAAATGTAAACACCGAAAACAATAACTCAATTATTTGAATTTGTTTTGTATTCTTAAAAGAACTAAAAATCTAACCTTGAATTAATTGCCATTCATAAGCATTATTAGCATAAATTGGATAACCACCTAGTTCAGAACAAAAATCGATAACGCCCGTTAAATTTCCTGATTGACTATCAGTTTCAAGACGATAAATAAAATCATTTTGTTGGTCAATAACTGATGCTATTGTATTTAGAAACAAAAGAAAAAAGATATATAATCAAATAATTATCTTCAAAATTAAACATACGAATAAGTCTACAAAGAGGATAACCTCTTATAGATCGATCATCACATTTATGAGAATATATTCCAAATGTTTGAGGATTTCCACCAGATGATTGAATTATTGTACAATAATCATCATCGTTATTAACTGAATTAACTTTTATTTCGAAACTTTGATCATTTGGATTAGTTATCTTTTTAAATTAGTTTTTACTCAGAAGAAAATGAAAAGAAAAACAAAGCCTACATTTGATTCCCAAAATTGGATACGATTTATTCTTTTTAAGCCAATATAAAAAGTAAGTGTATTATTTCCAGTTGAATCTCGTTGATTACGAAATAATCGATGAATTGTTGTTCTAAGTGTATCTAAATAAAATTTGTTATTTTCATCTTTTTTTTGTATTAGAAAATAAAAATAAACTTTGAAGAATATCTTGTTCAGTCGAATTAAACCAGTACATTAATGTTGCATTATTATTCGAACAGAACGTTAATGCTTGATCTCTTGTCATATTCCATGGAAATGTAAAATATTTTAAACGGTTTTCAACCCAATTTTTCCCTTAATAAATTGAATATATTAATATTTAAATGAATTCTATTTATTATTATTTTACATCCATGATCAATATTAATTGGTTCAATTGAATTTAAATCTATTTTACTTCTACATGTTATACTTGATGGTTCATCTTTTTTATAAAGAAATGCTCGTTGTTCAATAGCGATATCATATATTGATGTTTCTATATAGATATACGTAGATATATAGTTCAATACTTTTTTCTCCAAGAAAAAGAAAAACAAATTTATACCATTTATTCGATTATTAACAAATCTATAGATGTTTAACGATAATGATGTTGATCTTAAATAGAAAAAATAATAAATCAATAGATTGAATAATACAAAAAAAACTTACTTAGCTGAAAGGATTCCATTTCTAAGTGTACTAACAAATATCGATGATTTACTAGAGTTATTTTGAATTAATACAGGAGAATTCTCTCCATTCCATGGAGCAAGACGGCCATCATGCATTGCTGATTTACATACCAATGAATTCTTTTCAAAAAAAAAGATTTTCTTTTTATTATTATTTAAAATAAAAGTAAAAATCATACTCCAGAATATGTTTCATTACCAAATATTGGATATTCTTCTTGATTAGATATGTATCTCATTGTATAACATGATGATGGACATATTAATACACTAAAATATAATTTTTTTTAAATCGCTTTTATTTAGTCAAGAATAAATAACCTCGCATTTGGATACGAAGGATCAAATGTTACAGTTGCATTATCAAATGTCATAAAACATATTTTTGATAAATAAATTTGACCTTAATTAAATAAAAAGCAAAAATAAAATAGTTAAAATAGAATGAAAATAATGTATAAACCATTTATAATTGAGAATTGATTAAATAAGATAGAAATAAAATAATAATAATAAATGTCCATTAGAATATTTTCTAATCAAGGAGATGTATACTTCTATAAAAAAAAACCCGACGTATGTATGTTATTAAAATGAATAATAATGTCTTCTTTTCTTTTACAAATATTGATTGTCTTTAATAGAAGATCAATATTCTTTGCATGTCCAAAGACAAATAGAAGATCGACTAAAATTTGATAAAATAAGAAAAGAATGATTTGTTAATGACACCCACTCAACTATCATCATTTCTTTTGTGTTTTCATTTGATGTCTCTTGACAAATTTAAAGAATTAGATTTCATTTCATTCTCTAATCTTCTTCTTCTTCTTTTTACAATGAAACAAATCGATTATGAGCAATATTATTCTATATATAAATAAGTAATTGTTTCAATATTAATTAAATAAGAATTCTTATCTGAAAATCTATTTTGATATTAATTGAACATTTCCCTTTGAACATGAAGGACATTTTCTATCTTTTATTTTATTTACTTCGTCAACATAAAACGATTTCAATGAGAAGTCAAACAATATATTATTGTTATTATTATTATGATTATTATTATTTAGAGATTCAACAATATCAATTTAACTTTTGATTTAAATGAACTTTCTAATTGTTTAATGCATTAGATTTAGTTGTAAATTTTCTTAGAAAGAGAAAAAGCAATTTACTTCTTGATATGATTTTAAAATAAAAATAAGTCTTCAATAAATTAAATTACATATTTATCCCTGATATTGCATTGTTATAGAACTTTTCATTTAATTGTCTATTATCAGTTGTCTTTGTTATTTATTTGATTGAATATTAAAATATATTAACAATTCAACAAGTTAAAGTTTTGATGGAGTAGATATGAATCTCTTATTTTAATTATAGATTTTGTTCAAAAATAAAAAAATTTATCAATAAAACTCATTCATCCATTCATTTACGAAAGCAAAGAAAACATAGTGATTGTTTTATCTACACTGAACTCTCATTGTATAATATAGAAATACTGTTTTCAAATAATATATCATATTATTATTTATAAAGAAGAAAAATTCATTTGAAATATTTTATCATTTAACAAATGGATGAATCCGTTTATTTTCTGTTTTTTTGAAAAATTAATTTTGATATATTTGATGTGCATTATTATATAGAATTGATTTTTGAATAAAGTGAATTATTTTAATATAGAGCAATGTGATAAAGAGAAATTCTAACAAATCCACTTGTTTTCCTACTCAATTGACAATTGAGAAAAAATATCCGAATTCTAGAATAAGTTTTTCAATGAACGAACAAATTTTTTTATGTACTAGATATTATTAATCACAAGTTAAGTTTACCAGTTTATGTTTTTCTATATTGATGCAAATGAAAAAATAATTTGTTAGTTGTAGTTTTTTATTCAATTAAAATAATTCATTTCTAAAATTATTTTAAGCGTATTTCGAAAGATTTTTATATTAATTAAGAAATCTAGTTTAGAGTTAATTGAAGAAGATTCAAAGAAATTATTTTAGTTTTTATAATTGAATAAAATTATTTGAAGAGAAAAAAGAAAGAAGAAATACTTTAATGCATAACAAGTAGAGCATCAGTTGCAACACCAGGTGTTTGTTGAAATGTTGGATGAGAATTTCTTCCATTAGAACTTTCATGATCGATAACAGTTAATCCACAACTACTTACTGATCGAGTTGGAATTATATGTGGAGTTTCTAATGAAAAATATTTTTCTTCAACATTTTCATTTATTCTTTAATGAAAAATAAAGATAAAACTATTTTCTTGTCAGCAAAAAGCAAACCTATTTAAAATTAATGATGATGATGATGATGATGATTTGGATTGATTATTTTCTTTTAATTTATTTAAATAATTAAAGTTCCAATATGATAATGGAAATAAACAAAGAAACGTAAATAATATTATCGAAATAAATAAATATAATAAAAGAAATACAATATAAATAATAAATAAATAATCAATTAAATCTGATAGAAATAATTTTAATATTAATATTATAAATGGTAATTGACAAATAACAGTTAATATAACAAACAATAAGTAAAATATTAACGAACGACGTATTGAGCGTTCAATGAAATATTGATCATCCAAAGTTGATAGACGTATTAACTTTTTTGATAAGAAAAAAAAGAGATTCAATTTTATTTAAAAAGGAAATAAAATTAAAAAAACATTCATTTTTACTTGATTTGATATTTGATTTTGTTTTTGTGAATAAATAGTTAAGCCATAATGAAATAGTGTATGATTTGTTAATAAAATTAATAATATTGAAATCATTAATGATGTTATTAAAAAATACGAATAGATATTTATTGAATAATTAACAATTGATTCAATTTTAAATAAAATTTCAAATGTTCCATATGTTAATAATATTAATAGTATTGATATTATTGAATGAACAATCATTATTAAACTTAAATATTTATTAATTTTATAAAATGAGTTTGAATAAGAAAAATTATATCGAATTAAAAAAAGAAAGAAATTTATTATTTGACACGATGCTGATGGATATGGATTGGAATCAAAGATAACTATTAATTCTCCATCTTTTTTGACACGTTTCATTGCATTTCCAACAATAAAATCAATTGAAGATTCAAATAACAAATCTTAAATAAGAAATTTGTTTTCGACATTATTTCTATCTAATTTTAATTCAATTTCTTCTTGTTTTCAGTCAAAAATTAAAAATGTGAAACAATAGTTTTTTTTCTAAGAAATAATCGATGAAACTAAAATGATTTTGCAATGTTGAAAAAATCTGTTTTTTTTCTTCTTCTTTTCCAATTCGATTAATTAAAAAAATATAGATTTAACTTACTTTGATCTTTTATTTTAGCATTAATAAGTTGTGAATTAATAAGAATTTTTGGTAAAAGAATAAGAATGGATATATGAATATCGAATAAAGATAATAATGGTAAAGATTGAATTATTTTTTTATTATATTTATTCGAATAAAAAGGATAATCTTCAATTGAATTTCCGAAACCATTAAGAAAATTAAAAACAGTTGAAATTGATGAAGAAACAATTGTAAAAGCAATTAATATTAAACATAATATAACAATTGTTTCTTTTGTTTTATCTTCGAACGTTGAATCAAAATAACGAACTATTCCAAGATTGTCAATATGACAATAAATTTCAATTAAAAAACAACCTATTCGATACCATATATAACCCAATGATGATTTTAATTTTATAATTGACATTTAGAAATCATTTAGAATATAGTTGAATGTTGAGAGACAGAGAGAAAGAGAGACAGAAGAATAAAAAAAATGGGGAAAACCATAAGATTGAACGTAGGATAATTATGTTAAGACTAATCTCTTTAATCCATAAAACAATTATTTATTTATCGTTGGTTCGATCGATCGAATTATTTAAGATAATCATTTGTCAATAGAAAAACAAAAATTTATATCATCAATTAATAAGTTCTACTGGCCCGATCAAATAAGCATTTCTCTTAATTAATTAACCTAAACAAATCAATGAAAATTTTCAAATTAAAAAAACAAAACAAAAACAAAATTGGAATAAAAAATTTTTTTTAATGAAAAAAAGAAAAGAAAAGAATGAATAACAAAAGATAGAATTTCTATTTGATGATACTTATCTTCTGTACAAAAAGTAAAAGAAAAAGCAAAAAAAGCAAAAAAGAAAATGAATTTTTTTTTGAGCTTGTTAAAATCACCGATGATTGATTTATTGATTAGAAATTCGAGGCAAAATTGTTATTGAAGCAGCATTTGTTAATGTTTGTTTGTCATCATCATTTGGAATATTTTCTTCATTTCCTGTTGTTTCATTTAGACTAAAATCTATTTTGAAAAAACAAAACAGAAAAATAATTAAAATTAATAAATATGTTTGTTTTACAAGAATCTGCATTAACAGTTGAAATATTTTCATCTTTTTTTGTTCGATATTTGTTTTTTGATTCTCTTGATGTTCTTTGCTTTAATTTTGTTTCAATAATCCATGGGTGACGTAAACCTTCTTCTGGTGTTAAACGTTCAACTGGATCCCATCTAGATATTAAAAAAAATAGATTATTATAATAACTTGAAACAAAAAACAAATGTTTTCTTTTTTAAAACAAACTCAAAACATCGACGAATAAAATCAATAAAATTTTGATCAGTTGTTCGAAGAATTTGCCCTAATGGACGACTAGCTGGACGACGTTTTTTTAATGTTTTTGTTGTTACACTTCGAGGTATTCCTTTTGAATCTAAATTTAATTCAATGAAAAATTATCAAAAAATAAAAATAAAACAAACCAAAAAATAATTTTCTTCGAGTTCCTTGTTCCAGAACATGATTTGGTGGTAAATCAATAACTTCCATTATCATTGATAATTGTTCTTGTTCATTTTCACCAGGAAATATTGGATAACCTTTATATTGAATGAATTTTTATTTCACGAAAACAAAATGAATAAATAAATTCTCTAAACAAACCAGTAAATAATTCGACAAGAATACAACCAAAACTCCACATATCAATAGCTGGTGTATAAGGAATACCTAAGATTATTTCAGGTGCTCGATAAAATCGAGATTGAATATATGTATAAACTAATAGAAAAAAAGTTTTTATTATTTTTTTTCTTCTTAAATTTAAATAAATAAATAATAAAAAACTAGAACAAACTTCTCTGTGCTTGAAAACATCCAGATCCAAAATCAATAACTTTAATACTACTGCTTCCTTTTTGTCTTAATAAAATATTTTCCTAGAAGATAAAAAAAAATTGTTTTATATTATTTTCCATATGAATATCTTACTGGTTTAAGATCGCAATGAATGATTTTTTCTCTAAACATAACACGAAGACATTGTAAAAGTGAATTAGCAAAACGTCTGACTAAATGTACACTAAAACCTTGATAATTATTCTTTTTAATTAATTCATATAAATTAATCCTGAAAAAATAAAAATAAAAAGGAAACTAATTCTTCATGAAAAATCTTTCTAAAAATTAATTTACCCGAGTAATTCAAATGTAATACAAAGATGAGATCGAAAATAAAAATGTTCTTTTACATGAACAATATTTAATGAATTATCGGAATCTAATGTTTTTAAATGTGTTAATATATTAACTTCAACAAGACCTTGTTGTTGAAAGCGTTTTTTATTTCGAATTATTTTTAATGCAACAGTTTCTTTTTTTTTATGATCATAACAACGAAGAACAAGACCAAATGAACCTTTACCCAACGTTTCTAAGATTTCAAATCGATAACAAATGTGATCTTTACTCATTTTCATATAGGAACCATTTTCATCATCATAATCTTTAACATTTGTTGCTGAAATTTTTTCAGCTTCTAAACCAAGAAAATAAATTTCATTGAAATCGAATATTTCATTTTTTTCAAATTCAGTTAATTTATCACCATAATATGATAACGCTTCTAAAATTCAAATAAGAAACAAAATATTTTGTTTTTCTTTTCCAATTTAAATAAAATAAAATAAAACCTGATGGTTTCATTGGAAAACTTGGCATTTTATTAATATTGTCAGTTGAATTATTATTAAAGAAACTTCTTGATCTTGAAAATTGATGTGAACTTGAAATAATTGAAGATGCACTTGTATTATGATGATGATATAAATTATGATTATTTGTTATATCTGTATCTTTTGAAGATGATTTTAAACTTCCTTCACGAGTTTTTTCTCTACGTAAACTTCTTGCTGTAACAGCAGCAGCACCACCATGATGATGATGATTCGAATTATTATGAGAATGATGAACTATTGTTTGATGTAAACGTGCTGATGTACCTCCAGATCCAACACTATCATTTAAAAATGGTAATGATGAATCATTATTTAATATATTATATGATTTAACACTACGATTTCCATTTGTTAGCTGTTGTGTGTGTTGTTGTTGTTGTTGTTGTTGTTGTTGTTTATCACCTACTCGAGGAAATGAACCATTTAAAACAGTTTGAACAGAAAATTTCTATTTGAAATTAAATTTTATTTTATTATTTACAAAAACTTTATTAAATTCACCTGAACTTTGGCTAAAGGTTTTGATGTTATACTTAATCCAATATCACCAAATGAATTTTCCATATCACGCAAATCAACACCACTTGCATTTGGGCCTGATCCATAACCAGTACTTCCATTATTCGACTAAAATTTAGAATTGAAAAATTATGGAAAAAATAAAGAGAAAATAAAAGAGAAAAAGAAACTAAGAAAAACCTTGGCTGTCGACGGTCCTTTACTCTCTCGGATTTTTGTAAGCAACATTACTCTTGTTCCATCGAATGTTTAGTTACTGTCAGTCTCTATTACTGATTCGAATAGACATATAAACAAAAAGAATTTTAACTAGACTTTTTTTTCTTCTTCTTCGATACCATTTAATGGGATTAGATTTATTTCTCATACACGAAACAATAAAAGGTAGAGAAAAAAAACGAACAAATCAAAGACATTTTTTGTTAATATTGTTTTACTTTATAAAGTCCCATAAAGAATTGTCGATGTTCATCTATAGAATACATTCAAACCGAATAACAAATCGACATACATTTAAGAATAAAACTGATCGTTTCCTATTTTACTTTGATTTAATTTTCTTCTTCTTCTTCTATTTTTTGACCAATTTAACGGTATGAATCAACTAACTTCCTGTTTCCTTTTTTTGTAAAGCTTTGAAATTAATCAAGTGAAAAAAAAGAAGAAAGTAAAACTAAACTTGTTTCTTTCTCTATTTCAAGGTCAATCATCATTTCAATATTTCATTCTTTAGCTGATAGTTAAAAAAGAAAATTTTCTTTTTTCTCTATTATAATAACGAAAAAATTTCTTTTTTTTGTTTTCTTTTTCCATGATTATGATCTTCAGGCGTTATTTATTCCAAATTGAGATTTCTTTTTTTTTGTTTTTATGTTATCTATTTATTAAAATGAATAAAAATGAAATTTTTATTCTCACTTGATCATGAAAATTGTCTTCTTGATTATTATCTCTGTACGAATAAGAACTATTTTGATTTGAAGTATTTGAAGAATTAGAAAAGTGAATATTCGAAATAAATTTCTTTTGATCAATACTTGATGTTGCTAATGATTGAACTAAACAATTTTGTTTCGTTTTAGTAGATGATGAATAAAAATGATTTATTTGTTGAATATTTGCTGTTGTTTGTTTCTTTTTATATTTTTTATTTAAATTATTTTGTTTAACAGTCATTCGAATAAATTTGTGGAATAAATTTGAAATTGTTTGTCGATGTTCAACATTGATCATTGATTCACTTGACATAGATTTTTCTTATTTTATTTTATTTTTAAAAATTTAATAAAAAATTTCTTTTCGTCGACCTTTTTTTGTTTAATCTCAATAGATGAAAAGAAAAAAAGTAAGAAAGTCGAAAATTCTTTCTTTTTTTATTATGGTTTCTTCTAGATATTTTATTTCATTTTTCAATTTTAATTTTAATTTCTTCATTTTCTAATATTATCTTTCTTCTTCTTCTTCTTCTTTTCGTTTCTTAGAAATAGAAAGTTATATTCATTGATAAAGCTTATTGTATTTTATTATTCAATAAAATTTATTGGAAAATTTTTATTTATTTTTTTCTAGTAAAAAAATAGTCACCATAGAAAATTTTTCTTTTTCTTCTTCTGTTCAGTATTTTTTCTTATTTGCTTTTTCTTTTTCATTGATTAGGACTTTGATTGAAATTATATTATCTTTGTTTTTCCTTGAATAAAATAACTTATACTCAAAATTAATATTTCTTTAATTTGAACAAATATTTAATAAAATCATTGGGTTATTTTATTTACTGATAAACCTTTATTATTATTTTTTATACTTTACTTATTTACTTTAAAAATTAAAATCACTTCTGATAATCTTTATTTTAGAAGAATATTTAATTTTCACATTTATTATTAAATTAATATTTGTTTTTTGTTTTTTTTTGTTTTCTTTTATATTTCGAATGATTCAACGGAAATTAAAATTAAAATTGACATAAACATTATCAATCAACAACATTTAAATGAAAATTGAATATAAATACGAGGTTTTATGAGAAATTTATCAAAATTTCTATTTGATAAAAACCAAAATATCTTTTTGTTTCTTTAAGAATATTTCAAAACATTAATTTTATAATTGTTCGATATGTTTTTAGTCACTTCTAAGTTGTATTAAAAAACAAAAAGAAAAACTTAATATAAATAAGAGAAAATTGTGAATAGAATAATAAATATGAATTATTTAAATAAGTATTTTAGTTTAAATTGCCGATGACAACGAATATTTGATTTTAATTCTTCTATTATAAAAGGATTCATTTCATATTTCATATTGAATGAATACGAGATCATTCATCATTATTGTTGTTGACCGGATGGAGTCGAGAGGAGATGGAAAGAGAGAGAGAGAGAGAGAGAGAGAGAAGTTGACCGAGTAGGAAATAAAAACGGAAATGAATTGAAATATGTTCTAATTAACAAGGCAAACAGAAAGTCATTGACGCCATTGAGTGGAATCAAAATGAGAATAAAAACAATGAATCTACATCATATTCAATTGAACACACGTCAAGTAACATTAGAAAAAACAGAAAACATACATTTATTTTCATAATTAGTTGTCTACTCTACTCGTTTTCCAATCAACTAAACACATTTAAAAACAGTAGGAGATTAAATTCTATGAAACAATACATGCCTTTCTTTTTTTTTCTTTTTCGTTAATTATAGAAGAGAGAAAATATGAAATAACATTAGGGGGTAAATATATAAATATCGAAATAAAATCTTTTCATTTATTCTGATGAATAATTTCGATCATTCCAATAATAAACATTTTCATTTTTAATATTGATTGGAATAATTATATTTGATTGTTGATCAGGATAAATTATTTGTGATGACGACGATAATGATGACGACGATATTGATGATAATGACGAATTTGATTGAAGAAGTTGACGAAGATTTTCAATATAAATCATTGCTGATTTAAGTGTATCAACTTTCGAAAGTTTTTTATTGTGTTTTTCATTCGGAATATGTTGACGAAGAATTTCAAAACAAGCGTTTATATGACGAACACGATTTCGCTCACGAGCATTTCGACGTGTTGTACCAATTTTCACTTGTTTTCGACCACCACGATTTCTTTCATATTGTCTTTCTTCTTCTTCATCTTCTTCTTCTACTTCTTCGTGTTCTTCTCCTTCTCCAATTTCCATAATTTTATAAAATGACCTTCATCAAATTTTCTTCTTCAAAAAAAAACGAGAAAGCGAAAAACAATTTCATTGGTCAATAGATTCTCTATTTGTTTTCTTATTGATGAAAAATGATTTGAGAGAAAAATGTTCATTGAAATGGAATCGAATATGAATATTAATGTTCAAGTAGTGGATTAGATTGCCATTGACCAATTACATAATCTTCAATTGATAAGCTGATCCGTCGTTGTCATATGACATAATTATTATGTTATTTTCGATTTCTTTCATCTTCTCTTCTGTTCCATTATTAAATAACATAAGACAAATCAAACGAATATTAAAAAAAAAGAAAGGATATTTAATATAGTTGACCAAACATTTATTTTATATTCTATAACAATAAACAGTGAAAACAAAATGATAAAAATGTTAATGTCGCATTAAATGATCTGTAAGATGTTTAACAGAGCATCAATTGATTGATTTCATCTTAATTTCTTTTCGTTTCATTTTCATTATTTGTATTTCTAAAGAAAAGAATTTCTTAATTAGTTGCTAAATAAAAAATGAAATCGAATGAAAAACGATCGAATTAACACGTATTTCATCGCATATCAATAGATTTTTTTTCTTTTCTTTTCTTTTCTTTTCTTTTTGTTCACTTATTTGAATAAGAAAAAACAACAGGCACCTGAAAAAATATCAAACAAATCATATTGTCGATTTATATCTCGCAAGATTTTCTTTTCTTCTCTTCATATTTTTCATGATAAAGCAAGAAAATATCCATGTTTGATTAACTTTAAAGAAAAGAATTTGCGCTTTCATTTTTAGTCAAAAGAAATAATTTGAGATTTATTGAAGAAATGAAATCAAACGAAACGAAACGAAATGACATGAAATGTTTTTGAATTGTTTGATTTGTCAATAGAACGGATATTCAAGAATAATTGTACAATTATCCAATGATAAAATGTTTTTTTTTTCAACTAGATAAACTGGCATAAATATTATTTGATTGAAATTTCAACAATAAAATAGACAATCGTCTAGAACAATTTTACAAATCGATCAATGATTATTTTTTAGTTTTAAATAATCCAATTTTTCGTAGAATATATCCAAAATGAATAGGATTTCAAAAATGACCATCAATCTTTTTTCTCTTTTTCTTCCTTTCTCTGTTCTCTAAAACAAACCACCAATGAAATTTATTCTTTAACTCGATCCTAATTTTTTTCCGTTGAAAACAAGAATTTGCCAATCTATTTCTGCATTAGAATAGAAACAGACCAAGGAAATATTCCAAGAAGGTAACAGATAGAGAGAAAAAAACATTCAAGATTTTTTCGTTAATCATGAATTGATTAACTTTGCTTGCAGGTAAGAAGGGTGTTGAACAAGGTAAATGTACAAAATAAAAAGATATCGTACACTTGATCATTGATGAAATTTTTGTTATTCATCTTATAGAAGTCCGAAATAAACAGATTCTACAAATATAGAAGTTCAATATAGTTTTATTAGTATCTTGAGTAATGCTGTGACGTTGTTGTCTATGTCTGCTTTAACAAATTCGTTCACTTGATAAAACACACATTAAATAAGTCACCATTTTTGCATATTGAATGGTTGTTAATTGACCATTTTAATCCTTATCGTCGTATAAGAATTCATTGAGAAGCTTTAAAAAAAACACGTCACAATATTGGGTTAGTCTTAACTCGTCCCCTTTTTAATTGAACCGAACTGGTCCCCGAAAATTCGATTCCGAATTCGTCCCCATCGTAGAATTTTTATGTTAAATTGATTCCGAATTCGTCCCCATCATATACTTTTTTTTGCTTAATTGGCTCCGGATTCGTCCCCACTCTATTTAACATTGAAATATTCATTCTTCGCTGTCTATATACACAGCTAGTGGCAATGACAATCGGATTCATTTCTTCTGGTATAATCCAGCAGTCTATAAGAGAGATGCATGTAATGACTGTCTACGGCTGACTGATCGATATTTTTTATTTGTAAGCACATTGAAATATGCTCAGTTTTACTCCAACGGAACGAACAGGAAAGGTGTTGAACTATAATGGTTTTCAATATACTCTTAAACGTGAACGGAAAAGAGTAGTAGAATGGCGACGCCGTTCACGAAATTGAACGAGTATATTTTCTTNGGACGAATCTGGTGGGGACGAACTTAGAGTGGGGACGAATATGGGTGGGGACGAATTCGGAAAAAAATATCGGGGGACGGATTAGGAATCAATTAATGGGAGACGAGTTGGTGGGGGACGTAATAGGGGACCAATCAGGGGTATGCCACAATATTGAAGTAATACAAGTGAATTTCATAGACCATATCAATTAATCATATGAAAAGCTTTTCAAGCATGCCATAATGAAATATAACGAATTGTCTTTTCCATTTTTTCTGATAAAAACGTAGAATAATATTGAATCATTTCAGCAAGCTGTGGATATCTATCCATATCTAAAAGAAAACTATGAGTAGAACACACTTTTCGATTATCTTGCGAAAGGTTTCGCAAAACTCACAATCAGAGAAACACATTTAAGACCGTAAGTACATTTTAACTATTTGCAATTTGCAACATTTATGCTTTTGAGATATTCTCATTCGCTGTTAGAAGTATTCTTGATTATCTATTAAATTATCTGTTATTTACATCATTTAAATGCAATCAATTTCTACGATATTGATATCAGTGTATAACGCAGAGATGCAACCGGTACCAGTTATCAACCAGTCTGGGTACTGATACAGATTTCAGACTGACCTGCCTGTCGGTAATTGATCAATCTTGTTTCCTTTCCTCAAGTTTGTTATTTATATATATACTAATTAGAAATTTCTTGCTTGTAATACTATAAAATAGTTGATATTTATGGATGAATTTTTCTAGCATTAATGAATCATGGATAGGTCGAAAATAATCTGTGTAATACGCGGCTCGTAAACGTTCATTTACTATCGTATCTGATCACCATGATGTTCGTCCTGCACATATCTATTTCATTGTGCTACTCCCATACTCCACCTGTACTGCGGAGTGTGGAAGCCTCGCTTTATTCCTTTTGACGGAACAACATGTTTTTGGATTCGGTCCTGGTGTTTGTAGTGATTTTACAATTAAAAAGAAACGGTATAAAAGGTGGAAGTTACGCTTAAATGTTAACCAGCAAACAAAGTGAGAGAGAGAGAGAGAGAGAGAGAGAGAGTAATACGTGTATGTCGTCTTCACGAAGATGAAAGCAGAAGGAAATTTTTAGAAATTCTAAATGAATCAAGAAAACTTTTATCGATCAGGTTAGAGCTAAAAAGAAAAGAATATCTATTAGCTACTACAAGCAACAGAAACGTGTGATGAGACTTATATCGCGAGTTTCTCAGAATTCAGGATTAATTGTGAAGAAAAATGATTCATTTTGTATTTGCTTCAACTACCTGTATTATTAGCTGAGAAAAGAAGAACTATAATGCATTCATCCCTGTAGACGTTCAAATGAAGAAATCTTTGTTGTTTATTATCTGAATTTATCGCATTGTTTTGAAGTTTACAATTACCAGGATCGAGTTACTAAAAACTAGGATCTACACAATGGCGTACCTGTAAGATTGGACAAAAACAATTCGTTAGTACAATATTTTCTTGAAATGGCTTCATATTACACAATGATAATGCTGTGAAAATTATACCTATTTCTACTTCCTACTCCTATCAAATATTCAATAGTGGCAAACTTGAAAGTTGAATTTAATTTAACGGATAGTTTTCAAGGTTTAATTTTCAATTTTATTGTACCAGCCATACCGAGAGATTTCTATACTGAAATTTGAAAGTTCAAAATTGAACTCTAATTAGGACCAAGTGTGACATATGTGCATGAATGTTAGAAAAGGCTTTCCAATGTTTATGATTAGTTTTTATTCTAATGAAAAGTGATTAAGATGGATACACGAAATAAGACTCTTCTATTCATTTGCTCTTCGTTCAATCGATCTCTATCGAGACGGCAGAATCCAAAAACAAACCTTTTTTGCATTCTGCTAGTCGTCAATCTTCAATTTGAAGATAGCAATATTCAAGATGTGAATAGGATAAGATAAAGATTATTAGTTAACAATCAAAAGTTTGTAATATCAGAATAAAAAAGGTATTTTATTTTTTTATATTTACTTTATTTTACAAACGAATCTACAATTGTTAATTAAAATAGATATAATTATGATTATGAATTTAATAATATTATATGGTTTGATTTATTTTTAATATTATCGTTTATTAGTTTTATTTTAGGCTTTCAATATCGACACATAACAAATGTACGCGAGGTCTCTGCAATATTTTCATTTTTGATCTTGAACTTCTATTTATTATACGATTTTTCTAGTA
This sequence comes from Rotaria magnacalcarata, assembly GCA_900239745.1. Classification (NCBI taxonomy): domain Eukaryota; kingdom Metazoa; phylum Rotifera; class Eurotatoria; order Philodinida; family Philodinidae; genus Rotaria; species Rotaria magnacalcarata. The sequence goes on along the minus strand of OENM01000139.1, from coordinate 91,152 downwards.
TGTCATCTTGCTCTAAACAAATCTTCTCCTATTGATGAGCTCAAAATCGAGAATTTCTCAAAAATTATCTTCATTGTTTATCGAAAGTTTGGACGACGTTAAGAAAGAACATGTTTTTTTTTAAGATGCAAAAATTAACTTGACTAGATGGTAATATCTTATTTTTTTCAAAATTCATGTACTAAATTTCATATTGATCAACTACCAAAGATAACTACTATGTAATATATAAGTTATCAATTGTTTAATAATTACACGGAGGATCAAAAGTAGTATTGACTCGATTTGTAATAAGAAATTTAAAAAAAGCCAAATACGCGCTTCAAAATCAAACTTATTTAATGAAACCAAAACAAAACGTGAATATTTTGATTAATTAAATGCAAAATAAAATAACACATTAAAAGATTTTTGAATTGTTTTTTTTTCTTATTAAATAGATCGATGAAGAAAAAATTAATTTTTATTTAATTTGTTGAATTTTCTCGAATAAATCTTGTTGAATTGTTTGTAAATCTTGATTGTGCTCTTCAACAGTATCAATTAATTGTAAAGAATATTCAAATAATTGTTTTGCTTCTTTATTTTGTTTATCTTTAACAAGCTGTTCTGCTTGATTTTTATATAATTGAATTAGATCATAAATTAATTGTTCATAAAGAATTTCATCAAAATGAATAAGACGTTTCGAACCCATTTTTTCTAGAAGATTTTTATCATTTGTTGTAAATGGTTTATTTTCTTGATCATAAATATAAATAAAGTGAACACTTTTTAGCAACGCTATTTGACGAAGAAAATCTTCTTCAGCAAAAATATTTGTTGTTAAAAAGAAAACTTTTTTATCTTTTGTTGAATCTTGAAGAAAATCATAACATGCTGTTGGTTTATCAAATTGACGAAGTGGTGAAAGAATTTTTCGAAATTTATCTTTTAATTTTTCATTTCCACCTGGTAAATATCCCATACGTTTATCTAACCATACGAATATCAATGAATTCGACGACATGTTAACTGACTCCACTTTAATCAACAACTTTTGTTTTATGCAATTTCATTTTATTCAAATTCAATTGAGATACTTTTCTCTCTCTCTCTTACTCACTTTTTTTCTTCTCGTAATGTTAACATTTAAAAAAAGAAGAAACAAATAGAAGCAGAAAAAGAAGAAGAAAAGAATCGAAAAAAACGATTAGAAAAAAAGCAATTTATGATGTCTTTCCACTAATTAATTGTTGTAATCTTTCATTTAAATGTTTTTCTTTATTTAATAAAGTTGTTGTATAGTTTTTATAACCGAGAAATTCCTGAAAAAAAAGTCAAATTTTTAAAAATCGCAGCAAAATAAAAAGAATTCGATAAACCTGTTCAATATTTTCTATTTTTTGTTGACTTTCAATAAGTTTCAATTGAAGTTTTTCAACTCGAACATCACAATTAACACGTTCTTCTTCATTTCTAAAAGAAAATATTCGTTTTGTTTTAATAAAACTTTCCTTTTTTTTCTTCGTTTTATCTTACATAAATCTTTGATTAGCTTCGTTTAACAAATGTTCGGTTTTAGTTAATTTTTGACGAAGTTTTTCTTCATTAGTTAAATATTCCTAATAATAATAATAAAATTAAAATAAAGAGGAAAAAATGAAGAACGAACTACCTGAAGACGCTGTTCAAGTTGTTTTATTTGTTTTTCTAATGATGTTTTATTGCTTTTTAATTGATCTAGATCAATTAAATGACGTTGTTCGATTTGTTGAATAGTTTTTTCTTTTTCTTCTACTATTTGTTCAAGATCTTCACAGAAGAGAAAAGAACAGAAAAGATTGTAGAATATAAAATAAAATAAAAAAGAACAGAAACTTTTTCGTTGTGTTTGCAATTGATTCATTTGAATTGTTTGATTGTCAATTAGATTTTCTTTTTGATTTAATTGTTTTTTTGAATCATTTTTTAAACGATCAATATTTTCATATGATTCTCTAATAAAATAAAATAAATTAAAAACAAAATTTTAACAAAATTACAAACTCTAATAATTTTTCTAATGTTTGAATTTTATTTTTAAAAGATAATAATTCTTGTTGAACATTTTCATATTTATCATTTTGAAATAAAAATCTTTTATTGAATTCTTGTTCTTTTAATTCCCATTGAGCATTCGATGTTTTTAATTGTTCAATAGTTTGTCTTAATTCTTCTATCTTGTATTTCATTCTTTCGTCTTCTTCTAATTGATCACGTAAATCTTCAATTTGTCTTTCTAATTCAATTGAATGTTTATCCAATGCCATATTTGCTAGAATATATTCATCATTTCTTTTTTTTAACATCATTATAAGACGAGCTTGATCATCTATTCTGCATTTCATTTTTCCGATTTCACTTTTTTCATCTGATGATATACCTCGAAGACGAGATAAAATCTCATCAGTTTGATCATCAGCCATTGAATATGTTAATTTACTAAACAACAACCTCCTTCTAGATTTCAATCAGTTTAACTGAAGAAAAATATGGACAGAAAGAGAAAAAGAAAACTAAAGTAAACATTGTTTATACGATGATTAAATATTTTCTCTGAAAGAAGAAAAAAGAAAAAGAAATTTGTCATTGAAATAAATTTAATTTAGAAATAGAAAGGAAATTATTTTTTATGAAAATGAAAATGTAAAAGAGGTTTAAGTCCAGATGGAAAATCATCAATAATAAATTGAATATGTTGAGGCACTGGAAGTGAACTACGTTGTCTCCATGGTATTGTTCGTCTTATTAAAATAGTTGATTGATCACGTAACGATGCAGGTGAACATTTTGGCCATGGATTATCTTTCGTTGATCCATACATTTGATCATCTCCTGATTCAGGATAAACGGAATAAATATTAAAAAAATGAAAATTCATCTGAAAAAAAACTTTTTATTTCCAAAAAAAAAGAAGAAAAAGACAAAAAAACCGAGAAAAAATTATTTGTTAGCAAGAGCTTGAAGAGCATCTGACAGCATATTACGCTTATATTCTCCTGGATTATTTTTTTTTGCATGCGATCGTGATTTACTTCGTTTTTTAAGCCATTTATCAATTGTATGATGAATATCAGATTTATAACGTTCAGCTAAATTTAAAAATTCTTGTTTTGATAATGTTGAATATTCTTCAATACGATCTTTATAATAACTTTCGATTTGTTGATCTGCATTATCACCTTCTAAAAATTCATTTTTACAATGACGTAATTTCGTTGCTAATAAAGCACAAGCTTTAAGATAATCTCCAATCGATTCATCTGTTTCAGCTTCTCGTTTAATTCGAGAATGAAATTTTGAAAATGCTTTAGCGCATGATAATTGTTGTAATGCTTCAATATCATCTTCGCTAAATGGTCGGGGCTTTTTACGAAATCCACGGCGTCTTTTCGATTGAAATTGTTTAGTTGAAAATGGGTCAAATGAACATTCATTTGAATCCCCATCGTCTTTTGTTTGATTTTCATCATCATCAAAATTTATTGATTCATCTATATCAGCTAGTAGTTGATTTTCAATTGATAATGATGATGCAGCCGCTGTTTCCGATTTACGTGCTCCACGTGTTGGTGCCATTTTTGACAGATTTACTTCGTCGTCACTATTACTTTGTTTTACACAAGGTCACAAGTTCATCCAATGAACGTTCACAATAAAAAAACACCCTTTTTCATATTATCAACATATGTTTCTTTTCGTTCAATCAATCATTTATTTATTGATTTAATTGTCATCTAATTTCTTCGAAATCGTTTTGAAATTAAAACAAATTAAATTTTGCCTTTAAAATTTTAACTGAAATGTTATTATTGTTTTTATAAAATGTTTTCTTTTGAACGACATCTATGAAAAAATAGGAGGTTAGAATGGAGTATATTTTAAACTGAACAGCTGAAACTAATGTATTTTCGAATCGATCTAAATATTACACACCCCAAAAATTCGAAAAATATTAAAAAATTTGACCTGTGGTTCTTAAATCAGTTTTCCTTTGTCGAGGATGAAACCATGTTTGTTGAATAGTTTGCACTGAAATTCGAAAAAAAGTATTTTTATCTTTTTTCACTATACTGTACATCATCACTTAGTATCAAAGATAAAAGTCGGTCTGAATCTGAATATTCTCTGTATTGGTATCGTATGCTTTATAATACTTCAATGATATTTATCTACTCGGGATACAATGAGAATACGAAAGATCCTGAAACACCAGAATCTGATATTTTCTCTCTAATTCTATACGATTCAGAGTGAGAAGCATCTAAGTCACTAATAATAGCATAATAATTTCATTGAAAAACAACAGAAAAATAAATTTGTGTACACAAGTGAACATGTTTTTCAATTTTATTTTTCATATCTTTGATGATATTACCATTAGCAAGCGAATTTGTATTTTTTTGAAGTCTCAGCATCAAAGTTAATTTCATTTGAAGTATAATTAAAATCGTGATTGGAACCGGTTCAGCAGGCCGGATGATTTTCCGCGATCTTTTTGTTTTTTGCATTATAAAACATATTTGAAGGAACGAAAAATTGTTTATTGAGCTCGTTCTTAATGGTTCTCATAGTTTCTATAATTAAGAAATTTGAGTCGAAAATTTTTTTAACGAATATCTTTTCAATCATTCTTGAAATTTTAGTCTCAAATATTGATTGACATTTTTTCATCCGAGAATGAGAGTTTACGAGTATTTTGAATGAATCTCTTTATGCTAAATTTGATATTAGAAACTGATGTCGATTTATACAAGAGATCTCTCATCTAGATATTTTAAAGTCACTTTTAGAATTATTTTTAGCCAATTATCATTGAGTGCCGATAGCTAATTTTGATAACATTGAAAATGCTCAGATGTTAAGAAAATTTCGACGATGAAAACCATCTTATCTTTCCATCTGTAGTAGCATCCGTTGTCTAGATTGAGATGCCTGTCAGTCTGTGTTAAATAATTAGTTCAAATAAGAATAGATAACATCTATCAGTTGGTAACAAATTATATCGTTGTGAAAAAATGATAGTCACTGATATTTAGTCGATATTTTCAAAATATCAGTAATGCTGATGCCAATCTGAATAGTATTAATCGAGAGAAGAAAAACACATGGTAAATCTTCAGTAAATAGTTCATTGATACTGTCTTTTGCTCGATTTATTCTTGTCATTAGGTAAACTTCATCACTAATCGAAATGTTTAAATAGATCCAGAATAAAATTGATCGAATATCATTAGAGATTTATCATTTATTCACAAAAAAAGAAGATATTTTAAANTATTAAGAAACATAATTGTATTTTGTCTCCAAGATAAATAGATTTTACTCCAATAGTTATTTATAAAAGTTTCTTGTTTTTAGTAGATCAAGGTCAAAAACTATTGTTAACTAACGGCAGACTTTTATGAAGATTTTTCCGCTTTGACAAGAACGTTCAATGATTATTAATTGATAGAAAGGAAAACTAAAGAAAAAATTGCAAAGAAACTTTTTTTAAGCAAAGATATAAAAACAAATTTTTATTCTTTTCGAGAAATGATTTCACTGGTAAAATAGTTTTATTCTTAAACAGAATTTTATTATTAGTTCTTTTTTATTTTGATCACAATTCGTTATAAATATGTCATGAGTAATGACAATATGAAAGCTAGGGAAAATTCGATTATTAATAATTAAATCTGTGAACTGATCAAATAAATCGATGAAAATGAAAACACAAAGTGATTTAGAAAAGTTCTTTCACATTCATTGATGTTAATTTTCTATAGTTCGATAAAAGTCAATTCAATTTGTTTGCATGTTGATCACGAAACATTAATTGATGGTTTTTTCTTTTTACATTGAAAATATTTATTAAACATTTTATCAATTTGCATTGCAAAATAAGAGAAAACTAAGAATCATTTAATTTCTCAGATATGTCAACAAAAAGTCGAAGTTAAATTGTTGAAAAAGTTTCTTATAAATATCAGTGATCTACGTTGCATAAATATGAATTGATCAATCAAGCCTCACTTCCTTCATAGTGGAGTACATATTGGCCAATAAAAATTTATCGATGCTTCTGTCATGGTTTTCTATTGACAAAATCGTCAATTCGAATTTGACGAATTTGCTAAATTTTTTATGAATTTTCTATATTTGAAATTCAATTTTTGATATTCAAATCATATTTTCCATATCTTCCTTTTTTTAATTTTTCAATGCTTAAAAATCTTATTTACTCAAGAGTAAGGTTCGTGATAAAAATAATAAGCAAAAGAGTTTCTTTTTCTTCGAACAATTAAATCTATCAATCAATGACGAAATGTTTGACGTTAATGAGTTTTTTATTTGTTTCATTTATTAATATAATATTTTTTTTTTGTTATGATCATTATCAGTTTGAGTACTATGTTTATAAAAGACGTTCTGTTAAAGAGTAAAGACTAATTATTATTTGATTTTTAAATTTTCTAATGAATTTTCTCATTTGAAATTTTGATAAAAACATTGGAGAATGTTAAAGTATTATTTTTGATATATTTATTAATCTTTTCAAGTCAAATTTTTTCTTGAATAAAGATAAGAAGAGGAAAAAGAAAAAGAAAAGAAAAGTGTTTAGTTTATTTTTTATTTATAAATATATGTATATTAAATTGAGAAGAATTAACAATTGCTGAGTTCGATATAAACTTACTGTGGATGCAACAGAGATGAAATCTTATTAGACAAAAGAAATAATATTTATATATATATATATATTTTTTTTTTCTTTCCTTTTCCTTTTTCTTTTTCTTTTTTCTTTGTTTTCTTCGTCCGAATGGATACAACGATTTATTTAGTTTTCTTTTTCTTTTCTATATCTGTTTTTAGTTTCTTTGGATAGTAGCTATAGAGTTAGTCGTTTTAGTCAATGGTTGGTGCGATGGAAACTCGTCGTTTGTCAGGCAATATTTTTTCTCGTGATAAAAACTTTCTCAAATCAATATTTTATCCTCAATTTGAATCTGAATTAATAGAAAAAAATTATAAACTAAATTATTTAACAAATATTTATCCATCAAATCATCGTTTATTAGTTTTTATATTAATAAGTCATTCATTATTTTATTTATTTGAAATATTCTATTTAAAATTAGAAATAAATTCTTTAAAATTAATCTATTTATCATTATTATGTTCAACAATATGTCTAAATCTATTGTCATTGCTAATAATAAATAGAATAAGAAATATTATTTTGTCGAATATAATATCATTATTATGTTTATGTCCGTTGATAATCATAACTTGTTTGTATCCAATGGAATGTCATATTTATTTTTTGATAGTATTAATTTATACAATATCAAATTTATTTTTACCTTTATCAGTATTGATATCAATATTAGTAACAATATTAGTATTGAAATTGCAAACTTGCTTAATATTATTATTGATAATAAATATAATTGGAATTTATTTAAATCGTTTATTAGAATCAACTATTCGTTCAGCATACAATCAACTATGTAAAAGTAAATTTTGTTTCTATTATTAAAATAAATAAATAAATAAAATTTTCTTCTTCCTTTTAAAAACAAACGAAAAGATGCTATTGTTCGTAATTCTTTATTAAGTGAACATACATTAATATCGAAAATGATTGATTCATTAATGCCAAGAAAATATGCTGAAGTTATCATGGAAGATTTTGATGTTTTTCGCGAACGTTTACAAAATATAAATGCATCATCAAATCAACGTGAAGATGATTTACAAATGACTGTTTTTCGTCCATTACATATTGAAAGAATGGAAAATGTTTCGATTTTATTTGCTGACATTGTTGGTTTTACGCAAATGTCATCCAATAAAAGTGCATCACAATTAGTTTCATTATTATCTGATTTATATGGAAGATTTGATGATTTATGTGTTCAAATGTCATGTGAAAAAATAGCTACTCTAGGTGATTGTTATTATTGTGTTAGTGGTTGTCCTGAACCTCGTCAAGATCATGGTAAAGCTTGTCTCCTAATGGGTTTAGCTATGATCAATGCTATTGAAGAATTTGATCAAGATAATAATGAACAAGTTGATATGAGAGTTGGCGTTCATTCGGGTTCAGTTAATTGTGGAATTGTTGGAACAAAAAAATTTAAATTTGATATATTTTCAAATGATGTTACTTTAGCGAATAAAATGGAATCAACTGGAAAGCCAGGTCTTAAATTTTCCTTAAATTTGTTTTTGTCAATTTTTATTTTCATATTAAGGCTATGTTCATATCACTGAGTCAACCTATTTATTAGTTAAATCAGATGAATTCCAATTTGAACAAGGTCCATCATATAAATTAACAACGAATCGTATGTTTATTTTTCTTTTAATTTAAATCAATAATAAAAATAACATTCAAGTTGAAATCAAAACATATTTTATTGGTAAACGACGTTTAAGTCATCGAATAACTCGAAAACCTCCTCAAATGACACTAGCAACGGCCGCTGCATTTGCTGTTGCATCAGGAGTATCACTTAGTGTTCCATTAAATGATACAAATTATATATCAAATCAATCAACATTAGCAGTAAGAATTTTCTTTTATGAAATTAAATTAAATTAAATTAAATATTTAAAGAATGTTTCAAGTCCATTATTAGAAGAAGTTGAACAAGCTCGTCGTGCAACAATTAGCGAAGATGATTTACCTGTTTGTTTAACAAATAATAAAAAAAATGTTGAAAATTTAACTGATCTTAAAATTGAAACGGAAGAAAAACAACTAAATATTCCATTAAATTTTTTAACATTAAAATATAAAGATAGTAAATTAGAAAAATCATTTTCTCGAAAAATTCTTCGATATGAATTATTGATAATTGAAATTCTTTTATCTATTTTATCATTTCTATTATTATTCATTTATTTACCAAAACAAACTCTTTTATCAATAATAATGATTACGTTTATATTAATTCAATTAATATTAGCACTAATTATTATTCGTTATTATAAAAAGTTAACCAACAATTTAATATTAATAAATTTATTTCAATATTTTTATTTATTATCACCATTAGTTTTATTATTAATAATACCAAAGGATTATTTAATAACAACACCATCATTTATATTATTTGTATCAACTTATTTAACATTATTTTCATCTATAAATCATTTAATTAAAATACTATTATCATTTTTATCAATATTAATTTATGTATTAATAATATTCTTCAATAATCATATTGAAATATTAATATTAATTAAAATAATTAGTTGTTTATTAATATCATTAATTGTTAATTATGGAATCAATCGTCAAATAGAATTATCTCGTCGTTATGAATACAATGTTATTAATAAATCATCGGAACAAAGAAATGAAATTGAAAAAGAACGTGAACGTGCTGATTGGCTTTTAAGAAATATTTTACCTGAACACGTTATTGAACCATTACGTCTTCTTGGCGGTTCATATTCGCGTAATCATCCATGTGTTGCTGTTCTTTTTGCTTCATTAATTAATTTTCATGTTATGTACGAAGAACAATATGAAGGTGGAAAGTTTTATGCAAGAATTTTAAATGAATTCTATGGAGATATTGAAGAATTATTTGTTGATCCAAGATTTTCAAATATTGAAAAAATAAAAACTATTGGAGCAACATTTATGGCTGCATCTGGTCTACAAACAGATTCAAATGATGAAAATTCAATTAGTAAAATATATTTATTTCTTAGTTGCTTCTTTTTTCTTTTTAATTGTTTTTTTTTTGTTCTTTTAGAATCAGTTTGTGATCTTATTGAATTTGCATTGGCATTTCAAGAGACAATGCATCAATTTAATCAAGCACTTTTAAATTTTGCATTCGAAATTCGTATGGGTCTTAACTTTGGGCCTGTTACAGCTGGTGTTATTGGTACAACAAAGTTATTTTATGATATTTGGGGTGATACAGTTAATGTTGCTTCAAGAATGGATTCAACAGGAGAGAAAGGAAAAATTCAAGTACCTGAATATGTTGCTCTAGCTTTAAAAGATAAATATCAATTTGAACTTCGAGGAGAAATTGATGTCAAAGGAAAAAGTCGAATGACAACTTATTTTCTTAAAGCAAATTCAAATAAATAATTTTATTTCTCAATTTATTTTTTAGAATAGATTTCTCTTTTCTTTTCTTCTTTATATTACTTAAATAAAAACCACTTCATAGAATTTAACAAACAAATATTTATTAACGCATTGATTTAATTATAGTATATAAAAAAAATTAAAACATTCGATTGCAATAGTAAATAAGAAAGCGAAGCAAAAGAAAACTAATCATTGAATATTCATCGAGTACTAATTTAAATCGAAGAGAAAATTTATGCATCTGATTATTTTTTTGCTTTTGGCAATCTTATTAAATATTGAATAATTTAGAATAGATTTTTGTGAAAAGCAAATATAAAGCATATTTATTCTCTTAAAAATTATCATTAACATATAAGAACTCTATTCTAATGATTTATTATGTTGAATTCATTGAAAATAAATAATTCAATTCAATTCAATTGTTTTTGTTCTTATAGATCAAGGCAATTTAATTGAATAATAATAATAATAATAAAATCTATTTACGATAACAGAAAAGAAAGAATTCTGAGTTGGAAATATAGAATTAATTTGATTTCTATAAGAAAAGAAGCGAACAACCCAACGAATCTTATCAATTCTATCGAAATAAATAAATTAATAATCAGAAAAGATTTCATATTTATTATTTCATTCTTATGGTAATCCATATAAAATTAGTTATGAATTCATATTCAAAATATTTTAATTGAAAATAATTCTCTTTAAACATTTCGATTATTATATCAGTATCAAAATTACCTTGTATTTTATTGTTGAGTATTTCAATTTTTTTAAAATTAAACAAAAATTCTATCGATAGTTCATCGAAGTACGAAAGTGTTTCCACAAAGAAAAATGATAATGTATCGTTATTGAGTAAAAGTAATTTTATAAAGTGTTCTCGATCAAAAAATTAATTCTTTTAAATTAGATAAATAGTTATTCAACGTAACTATAAATTATTAGAATAAAACAAAAATATTCTTGTTCGTTTTCTCTTTACTCACATGTCTTTATTTATATATCAATGAAGAATGAAAATGACAGAGACCCCAAACACACCAAAAATTCGTCAGAATTAATTTTGTTTTAATTCAACAAGCGTCCACACCAAGCAATTAATCCACCAATCAGAGTATGAAGCAGGCCTCTTTCATGTATGCATAGTGCATAGTAAAAATTATTAATGCATGAGAAGTGTCGCTAACGTACGTGTGCACTTACTAACACATCATTCTCAAAAGCATGTTAATAAATTAATGAAATAAAATCTATTTTAAAATAGATTATTAGATCAAGAACAAGTTATTGCATTACGAAACATAAACAAAAAATTTATCATGTATTTCCTTTTTATTAAAAAACTTTTAGAACTATTGAAAAACAGAGAAAAAATATTTACGAAGCAAAACTATAGCAAAACAAATTATAAAGCATTCACTAGAAAAAGATTCGTGAGCATCACGCTAGGGAAAACGTAGTTGTAGAAGGCGCCACATTTTTATTTCTATTGGTGAAACGAAATCATATCTGATTGGTGCATTAACGTTAATTCGTCTCGAAAAGATGACTTAATTCTGTTTTAACGTTTCTAGCGATCTCATTGGTTTATTCGGTTTTAAATTTTTTGGTGCGTTTGGGGTCAGAACAAGGTTACTTAGACACGACATAGTGTTTCTCTTTGTTTCTGTTCTTTCAATGGACAAAATAATCCTCCAATAAAGAGTGAAACATCGTGTGACACATCACATGTTTACATGCATTGATATTTGAAAAAAAGAGAATCAAGAAGAAACAATATTTTCTCTAATTAAATAATAATGGACGAATTAGATGATAAACAACGTGCATTGATTCCACATTCTTTACGTGAATTAACATTACATTGCATTTATAAAGGTCTTCAACTCGGACCAACCGTAACAATAGTTACAGTATTACCGTATAAATTTTATAAATTAAGAAAAAATCTTTCATTTATTTCAATTTTAAGTCGTGTTGGTACACTTACAATTTATGGCAGTTTTATTGGTGTTAGTCTTAGTTTAGCTATGATGCATATGAAATTATATAAGGAAAACTATAATGAATATAAAATTTGGGATAGAGCATATCGTTTAAGATATTCTGAAAGCCAAAAGCGTGCTGACAAATATTCGTTAACATTTTCAATATTTGGTGGTTTAACAGCATTTTGTATTGGTTTACCAAAAAAGTTTAGTCCTTTATCAGCAACAAAAGGTGCATTAATGGCTATTCCATTTGGGCTACTTACACATGTTATCACACAATATTCATCAAATCGATCGAATAAAAAAAACTAATCATTTAAATAAACTTTATTCAATAGAAATAGAACTAGAAATAATTTTTATACTCTTGTTTATTATATTAATTTTAATTCTAAAAACAAGTCGATTGATTATTATTTTGTGTGTTAGATTTGCTCTTGTTGAATATATTTCGACATAACAGAATAATTTCTTCAATGTTACTTTCGACTATTCTAATTTATGGAATAGATCAGAAAAACATTCTTAGAAAGGTTTTGTTGTTAAATCCTGGTAAATTATTTTCATTTGCAAATATTATCTATTTATTCAATATCGTTTCAATCTACTTATAGATTCATCAGATCGAACAGATATTTAGCGATGAATTATCTCATAAAGAAAACAAGGTGTCTTAATAAATAAATTTTTATTAATTATTCCAATTAGATTTTCTATTTTATTTTGTTTCTACGAAGAGAAAAAGTCTTTCTTTATTGTTTTATTCAATGACAAATTGAATTTGCTTGGACTATTATTGGAAATTGGCTAGTTATTTTCCTTGTCTTTTTCGTTTTTTTGAAACTTTATTTATTGATGATGATCGAAATAATTTAATTAATTTTTTTGAATTATTAAGTGATTACATCTGTTATAGTTTGAACGTTTTATTTATTCAAATGAAAGATTTTTATTCGAAAACAATTTTTTTTGTGATGAAAAAAATTTGTTTCAAGTCAAAATGAATAAGTTAAATTTATTTAACTTCAATGTCTTTCATTGTGACACATCCTATTAGAGTGCCTCCTACTGTAAATCTAATCTCAACTGAATATTTTCCAGTTGGTACAGATGATGTCACATTCATTGGCATATTGAATAATTGAACCCCCTTCAGCAGAGAATTAAATTAAATATTTAAATTAATAAAAAAATAAGTTCTACTTACAGTTGGCAATGGATATGAACATGATTTGGAAAATTCACACCAATCATCGTAAGTACATGAGCCAACACCATCAGTACATGGAACTGTTACAGGAAAAAAAAGAACGTCTTTTTTTAAAGTAAACTGTGTCTAAAAAATGAATTCTTTTTTTAAGAAAAACAAATTAAAATCTATAAATAAATAAACAACAACCTTAATTGGACCGGTCTGAACTGCGGTAACACTAACATTAAGGGTAAAAGAAACCACAGAAGGTCTTGTCATCGGATGAGGATCGATTTTAAGATTATGTAAATTAATAACAATCGACGAGGCGCTAGAACAAGAACTATGTGAATATGCTTGTCCTTGAGCTATCATCTAGAAATAAGAAAAATATATTTTTCAGAAATTTATTCATTTTTTCCTACCGATGCAATGAAAACGATGAAGAAAATTGATAGCATTGTGTTTTTCAAACCTAATTTAAAACAAAAATGAAATATTAACAGATAATTCTAGGATGGATATTTTTTACTTGATCTTTCTTGTTGTTAAATGATGTTTTTTTGTGTATGAAAAATTGTTCGGCTTTAATTCATTATATATATAAATAAATTATTGCTTATCTTTGTTAAAAACTCGAATAATCCGATCATAAACATAAAAATAAAAATAAAAAATACTTGAATTGAGATAGTCTTGTTGATAATTGATAATAAGTCAAGTGATTTTGATCATAAAAGAATATTTTTTGTTTTTGTTTTTTCGAGAAATCTTTTTAAGAAATAGAATCTCGAAGTTAATTTTTGTCTCAGCGATAATTATCTTTTTATAAATAAAGATTAATATGAATAATTTACTTTCTTCATCAAAGATTATCGAATGAGACTTTTCTCTCTCAAATATTTATGTAATTTGATCTAAAAATATGAATAAAGCGAATAAAAAAATACAATATTTTATTGATTTTAAACACACGAAATGATCTTGTTTGAAAAAATAAAAAATTAGTATCACAATGCATTGCTTTATTTTCTCTCGGTATGATTGAATTCCAATGAATTTATTAATAAATCAGATAATAACATTTCTTCTGAATACTAAAATCTAGAAATTGACTCGCTGATTATTATTACTCGTTATTAAGTTTTCTAATCGAAATATTTCAGTGAGGAAATAAAATATGTTTAATTTGATATTTCATTTATTATTTAATACTTTTAAATCGAAAGTTGAAGGAACCATTATCTAATTTAAATAAATATTTAAATAATCTTCTTTGATAAAAACAATCTTTAATAGATATGAATTCATAATTTTATCGATTTGAAAATGACAAGGATTTAATTATAAAATATACATATATACGTGTAACTTAAATATAGACGAATGTAAATTAATTATTATTTATTTTTCTCTCCAGATCAATATTTTTCATTTTAATATAAAAATATAAAGTATGCTCTTTTCTCCTCAACATTCACATGCATAAATGAGGTCCTTCGAACACTTTAATTGATATAAACTGTTTTTTCTTTGTTAATTTGAAACGATAATTATTTTAATGAAAGACGTCACAACAAAAACTAGTTCATCAAATTTGTACTCATTTACGCTTATTAAATTTATGTTTTGAAACCTTTTTTACTCTCATCTGAATTTGATGACTTTTTAACGAAGTACCAAAGACAGAAAAGAGTTTTTCTTAACATTGTACGTAATATTTAAAAAAAGTTGAAAATTGCATAAGAAAAACATAGTTCATTTTTTTGCAATGGTTTCCTAGCAAGTATTAAAATGTCTATCTATTTGAAATAGTGGTGTCATAATCGTTTGAAAACTTTAAAGTCAAATAGTATTTTGCTAAAATTTGACAAAACAGAACAATTAAAAAATCAATGAAATCCTATATTAGACCATCTTACCAAGATTCCTATCCGTTAGTATTATGAAAAGTTTTCCGTAGAAAGTAAGTATTTCGAATCTAAAGTAGAATAATAATCATAGTCGAGAATATTGGTTGGAAATAATAAGGATCGAAATACGATTGTCCTCATCGTACATTGGAAATCTGTTCAATACGGATTTTTGAGTCATTTCTCAAGATTCATTAAGATTTTAGTTGATATTTGTTCAGAACCCATTGAAATCTTTTAAGTTTCTAAATTCCAATAACTAAGTATGTTGATAAAATTCTATAGCAACGCACTTTGCTCTTGATTCAGTTGTTTGCACACAGAAAAATAGCAAATTCAAGTTCAATTCTTATTATTTGATCTGTCAATCATTGTAGTAGGATTACATGCTAAGATAATATTTATGTCATTGATTTCATTTGATTTCCGTACTTTAAATGTCTAAATATCACCAAGTGCTACGCAATTGCGCTTTTACAACGTTCGACGCAATCGAAACATTCTCTCTCTCTTCAGTCATTACAACGATAGTGATTCGCATATTCACCTTTGTTCTGCTCCTTCATTGACATAGTTGTGAAGTGAAATTCTACTATAACGCTTAAGCGATATTTTTATTCGGATATTTTCAAGGACTTTACGGATTTGACCTTTCTAATATGATCGATCAGTCCATCAATAAAAATCACGCTAACTATTCCAGGAAGTCTTTCAACTTGAACATGCATTTTTTCTTTGCCTAAAAATTTATGTTTGATTCTTTCAAAATTTTCTTTAGTGTTGCATATTGAATTCCATTCAAAACTACATTTCTTTTTAGTAGTTTCCCTTGTCTACGAAAAAGTGCAACAAAATATTGTTTATCACATTTTCACCGATTGTTCTCTGTTCTTTAAATTTCTACATAACGACAGTTGTTATCAAGGACATATCATGATGATTTAAATTATTGAGTTTCTATTCATCTTTTCGTTATTATTATTCAAATCAATAACAATGGAGAGATTGATTGAAATTGAGACACCGATTGGTAAATTTAATGTATGAACAAAAGGTATCGGTAACAATGCAAAGATTAAATTATTATTATTACATGGTGGTCCTGGTGGCACGCATGAATTATTTGAATGCGTCGAAAATTTTCTTCCGAAAGAAGGAATTGAAATTTATTATTATAACCAACTTGGCTCTTTTTTAAGTGATCAACCAAAATGATCATAGTTTATGGACAGTTGAAAGATTTGTCGATGAAATTGAACAAGTTAGAAAAGCGCTAGACGTGACTAAGGAGAATTTTTTTCTTTTCGGTCATAGTTGCGGCGGCATTTTAGCAGTCGAGTACGCTTTATTATATCAAACTAATTTAAAAGGGTTAATTATAAGTAATATGATGAGTAGCTGTCACGATTATGCTAGATATCTGGAAAATGTGATATGCAAACAGATGGATCCAGATATTGTGAAATCTATTAAACAATTAGAAGATAATCATGATTATCAGAATCCTAAATATATGGAACTTTTGATACCTAACTTTTATTGTGAATTCTTTTGTCGTTTACAACCATGGCCTGAAGTTGTTAATCGTGCTTTATCTCATTTAAACACTGATATTTACAATTTATTACAAGGCCCATCGGAATTCTCAATAACAGGAACATTAGCTAGTTGGGATCTAAAAGAAGATCTAGTTAAAATAAAAGTACCCACACTTGTCATCGGCGCTACATATGATACAATAAATCCAGAATATTTACAATGGATGGCTAGTCAACTGGAAAATAGTTCATCTGTAATATGTCCTAATGGTAGCCATTGTTCAATGTGGGATGATCAGCTATATTATTTTTTTAAACTTATTGAGTTCATTAAAAATGTTGCTAATCAAAAAGAAGACGCCGACAATTTAGACAATAATTAATTTGTATGAATTTAGTTTTTAAAAATGAGTTTTACAAAACAAACTGCCAAAACGGCATCATAGTTTTAGAATTGTAATATTATATAATCATTTTTTTAAATATTTGAATGAATAATTTTTCAGAGTCTAGGACGGTGGATAAACTTTCATGTAATTGAACTGGAACAATCAGGATTGAGTACGGCTGATAAATAAATATGTACAATGTTTTCTGATGAACTTTATAGGTTTAGGATATTGTTAGTTGCTCCGAAGATTTGTAAAATATATTTTGATATGTATACACTTTGAATTTAGCTTGTGCCGATAGATCTCTTTTGAAGAAGTAAAATATTTCATATATCGATGAACAATATTAACAAGATTTTATTCAGGATAGAACCGAATAAAATAAAAGGATTAAGCGCGAAAAACCGCCGTAAAACCATCGTTGAATACTCTAATGTATGAGAACACATATTGAGTCTGATAATCGGTTTCTATGTTTTAAGCCATTATTCAATGTGTTAATCTGAATCCTAATTTGTGATTATTTTTATCTTATTCATATTATTATTGAGCAAATTTTATGAAACAAAAATGATTCCAACAACAATGGACAAACGTCTCGCCATATCACTACACTCAGTTGTACATTGAGTGGCACCAAGTCATCGAGTGATACAATTAGTTTTCATTCTTTCGATGAGTCGATGATTGATAATTGTAACAGTAGATCAATGGATAAGAATTAATAGTTTTATTTTAGCATTCGTCCATTTCAAGACTCGTTCATGTGGCTGTAATAATGAAAGTATTTTACGAGGTTCTAATAACGTATCATTGGGAAATTGGCAATCAATCAAATGACTCCGTCAACAAGTTCATATCTAGCAAATGGAATACAAATTGAACTGAATCATAAAGCCAACAGTACAAATAGAAGAAATATATTTGAAAAGAATCTGTCACTTGATCCATTTATTAGAAAATAAATCGTGACTGTCTACAGATCTAATCTAATAACAAAATCAAATGTAGAAACCACCGCAAAAATAATTGATGAACTTCAAAATATTGGTAAATAGTCTATGCTACCCTCTCTTGTACTCATCCGAAATACTTAACAGTAACTTAAAATTAAGTAACGAAGAAAAAAGTTCAGGATTTATAAATAGCAGATTTTATCACTGATATTAACCACCGTGAATATTGTACATGATATTGAATAAGTAGGATGGGAGATGGTGTTTCACGTATTTACAAATACATTTATTTCAAGTTTATCATTGCTTCTATGGAAGACTTTTATCAACTGCTTTTAAATAAATTTTATTACGAAAATAATATGTTTTTTGTACAATTTGTTTTTAAACGACTGCAAGAATGCTGGAAAATTTGCTTGACGAAAATGAATCCTGTAAAGATTCTTTCTAAGAATTGCCTCAATCAATTGATATTCAGTTTGTGTTTTTTCATATGTTAGGGTTTTCTAGTATCGTTTTCTGACGAATAATGTGCCAATCAAACGAAAAAAAAAACGAAGAATCATTTTGGTTATGCATGATTTCACAAATATTGACGTTTAATAACAAGAAAGAAAAACAAAAATTTTTTGTCAGTTGACCTTATACAGAGACAAGATTTGTTTGTATGAAATTGCATTTATTAGTATTCACTTTATGTAAATTTATAGAAGAAATTGTTCTAAATCAAAATCTTTGAAATATTTTTATTTTATTTCAATTTATTTAGATTTATAGATTTTGATTGACTAATTAAATAAAATAAATTAAAAACAAAAGAATTTCATGGCTGAGTATTAACATTTTCTTCACAATAAATATCGTTTTTGTTCAATTATTTTACTTTCATTTAGGAAGAAAGCTCAAACTCAAACTGCCCCAGTTGATCAATCAGAAATGGTTGTTCTTCTATTACTTGCTATTATTCTTATCGGAGTTGTTATTGCTATTCCAATCATATATACAACTGGAAGAAATCCAGGTTTTTCGATTTTGAATTTTATAATAAAAATTTAAACTAATATTTTCTTTTTAAAGCCGATTCTATCGATCAAAGTGTAGCGAATGTCTCAACAGGTATTTAGAATCGAAGAAAAACTAATTCTAAATAGAAACAAATGAATATGTTCTTTTTAAATAGATTATACAAAAAATGAATGTACACAAACTTCAAATGTCCAAACAATCGCTTATTTAGCTAATCAAGAACCATTTCCATTTAAACTTCATACTTATATCTATCGCCCAACAGTTATTACAACAACATTATCAGTCATGTTTGCATTTCGACACGATACCAGCTCTTGGGCATTAGATAAAATATCATTTAATGATACAACAAATGATCAAGCTCTTTTTACAGACGGAGATTTTGAATCAAATTATTTAAATGAAAATTATGTACAATGCATCCTATCAAATACACGAAGTTCAATAACTGATATTTTATTTGATAATCCTTATTCAAACGATTTTTATTATAATGATCAAACAAATGTTGGAATGACTTATTTAAGTCAACAAATCGATGTTATTGGTGGAAGATATTATAATATATCTTTTTATCTTGAAAATCGAGGCTATCCAAACAATACTTTTCTTCTTCTTATTGGTTATTAACTTTAAAATTATTTCCTTTTTCTTTTGTCTCATAAGAATTTTTTATTTAATAAATAAATAAAATACAATAAATACTTTTATTATTTGAAAAAGAAAAGAATATTTATTAAATAATAAAATGTACATAAAATAAAATAAAATCAATGAAAAAGTAAAGTTACTTTGTTTTTGTTCTTTTTGTAAGTAAAAATTTACCAAGTTTGAACAGCTTTGTCGCAACTATCATAAACACTTGTATTTTTATTTCCCCACCATTCTGGAAAAGCAACATTTTTATTTTTGAATGCAGTACTAACAATAATTATTGTTATATTAAGACCCAAATCAAGACCAGCCGAAACTAAATAAACATGACGTTGTCTCCAACTATATTTACCAAATGAAAAATAAACAATTAAACCAATTAAAAGCCAAGTAAATAGTGCACCGGCTGGTACAATGGATGGCATCCAACCAATAGTAACAAATATTAATGGCCAATGAAGTTTATTTAACCAATGAAAACGTTTAAATCTTGATAAAAACCATCCTGGTATTGGTATAAATGCTCCAACTAAAAATGCCCATAATAAATCTCGATTAGCTAAATTAGTTCCATTAAAAAATCCATTATAATCATTTAAAAGTGTCCAACCAAGTTTAGTATTATTAAATATTGACCAATTATCTGTTACTTTTCCTTGTTTAACATACATATAACGAATTCCAATTGAAAATGTTGAACATACAAAACCTGCAAGACATTGTGCAGCAAATAATGGACGTGGACCTATTTTAATATAATGAGCTAATTTCATATCTTGAATTAAAGCCAATGTTTGAACAAACACAACATAACCAAGTGCAATAAATGTATAAATATTTTTTGCTGATGTTTGTAATGATAATGATTGTGCAATTAATAAACATAAATAATAAACAGATAAATTATGCAGTAATTGTCCAGTTATAGATGATACTAATCCAAATGGTAATGTAAATAAAGCTCCAATAAATAATGATAATAAAACATAATACCAACTTAACCAACCTGCGTGATCACATGTAACACAAGCAACAATCAATGCTAATGCAAATAATTCTAAATAACACCAATCAGGAACTGTTTTATAAAGTGATATCATACGAGCATGCATATCATTGCCCATGTTTGCTAATGTTTTTGTACGAAATTGTTGCCATATATCAATACCATGAAATAATAACGCATGAACAAAAACAGCAGTTATACTTGCAAATGATGTAAATGCAGTAACTAAACTTAATGCTGTAAATTCTGTTGATACAACTCCACCTATTGGTAATGTTGTAAATGATCTTATATTTGTTCCATATACAATTGGAACAATAAACCAAATAATCAAAACAAAACCAAATGCAATATTAATTAATGCCCAACCAGGTAGAATTAATGGTGATCCAAGATATCTTGTTACTTCATACCAATCTAATGATAAACCTCCGCCACCTATAGCAAGACCACGTACTGCTGTTAATTGTGCTAAAGCATTGTTTGATGGACTAATCCAACACATCCAAGAAAAATAAGCTAATATTGGCATTATATATAATGGTAACCATTCATATACAAATGCAATTATTGATATAACACAAAAAAATAATAAACGATTATTTAATAATTTTTGTATTAAACTTAGATGTTGACTTCCATATGATGCTTCCGTTATACTCGATTGACGTTCATGAAATGTACGTAATACAGCTATTAATGGTAGATTTTGTGGCCAAATAACTTCACATGGCCAAACCAAAAATCGACGAAGAATTCCTTTTAAATTATATTTATTTATTTATTGTTTAATGAATAAAAACTAATGCAAAAGAAAAATCTATTTACCTGCAAGACCAAATCCAAGAAATTGAATTGAAAGAACAAAAAAGAAATAATAAGCAAAATTGACATCTTCTCTTTCAAGTACTTTCAATGTTGTTAAAGTGGCATAGATAAAAACTGAATTATACATATAGGCAACATTACCCATAACTAAAATAAATGCATGTTCTTTTAATGTAAATTTTTTTGATCCAGGTACAATTAAAGTCCATAAATGTCCTAATGGAAATGAAGAAACAATTACTAAAACTGATGCTATAAATGGAGCCATATTTTGAAAATTTCCCCATTGATTTAGATATGACATTCCAATAACATACATTAAACCAATAGTAACACTTCTTACTGTACAACATTGTTCATCAACATTATCTTTATTTGAACATGTTCCAGCTACTTCTTCGAATTGAGCCATTTCAGCATCGACATATGCATAGCATGTTTCTTCTTCTTTCTTATCAAGTTTCTCCATTGGAATTTTTTTTCTTTTCTTATTCTAAAACTTCAATAAAAATTTAAAATGTTTCTTTAAAAAAAAGCATTTAATCAGTAAC
Organism: Rotaria magnacalcarata; assembly: GCA_900239745.1. Classification (NCBI taxonomy): domain Eukaryota; kingdom Metazoa; phylum Rotifera; class Eurotatoria; order Philodinida; family Philodinidae; genus Rotaria; species Rotaria magnacalcarata. Next base: position 68,970 of record OENM01000139.1, on the reverse strand, counting down.
TACTATATTGCTATTGTCACATGATTTATTAAAAAAATAAAAATAAATTAGTCAAATAAATGTTAGTGACCGAATTCATTTTTTTGTATAAAAACAAAAATATTCGGTCAAATAATATCGTAGAAAATATTCCCTTATTTATGTTATTCATTTCGTAATGAGCAAAAGAAATGTTTACTTTGTTTTGATCTCTTCATGAAATAAACGCATGACTAGTTATAAGAATCATTCATCCTTAACATATATTGCGTTTTTTTCAATTTTTTCTTTCTCAATCAGTCAAAATCATTTGAATTCTCTTGCTGTTTTTCGTCACTACATTATGTCTGCTATTTCTGTATCTTTTCTTTTTAATTAGAAATAAAACAAATCAATAAAATGGATAAAAAATCATCAGAAAAAGAATTGTTAGACAATGATGATGAATCAAAATCTTTGTAAGTAAAACCAAATAAATTTTTTTCTTCTGTTATTTACCAAGAAAAGAATCATTTTTAGCATAAAACAAATTTATTCAGTAATTCGTGAAAATTGGCTTGCATTTCTATTTGCATTAATTATAAGTTTAATAACAATAATTGCTGTTCCTATTGTTTATTCAATTGAGACAAAAGTTTCTACAAGTATTTATTCTTATCAAAAAATACAAAATATTGAAATTTCAATCATTTTATTGCTTAGATAATGGTTCAAATTTAGCTTGGAATGTAACAGGAATAACAATTTTTAATACAACACTTCTTGCGTCGCTTCTTCCACCGGAATCGCAGAATTTGTCCTTAGGATTAATATCTGCAATAGGATTTGATGATAATTCAAATCTTTACATTGTGGATAAAACATATCATAGAGTTTATCGATTAAATAAAGATTATAACGTTTTAAAATTTATTGGCTCTGCAAATGGTTTAGCTGGATCTGATTTAAATTCTTTAAATTCTCCCCATGATATTTATATTGCTTCACCGAATAAAATTTATATTGCTGATACAAATAACAGTAGAATTGTTTGTTGGGATCCCTCCATTGGAAATCTAAGCCTTGTTTATGGTGAAATAATTTTTTTTAAAATTTTATTTACTATTTGAATATTTCAGGTTCAACTAATTCACCAACAAATCCATTGAATAGTCCAATGTCAGTAACAATGGATTCAAATTCAATAATGTATGTAGCTGACTATGGAAATAATCGTATTGTATCATTTAATATAAATGATAAATTACCAAAATTCTCACTTGAGTTAGCAAGTAATCAAAATAATGAACGAGAAACATATGTTATAACACCAATAACAATTAAATATGATACAACAATGAATTCAATTATTATTGCTCAAGAAACAGGTTATAATGTTATCCGATGGGATACAAGTTCAACGCCAGCAAAATGGACATTAATTGCTGGATCAGCAAGTAGTGAACTTAGTGGAACATCAAGAACATTATTTAATAAAGTTTGTTATGCTAATGTTGATCCATATGGAAATACGTATGTTGCTGATTGTTATAATCAACGTATACAATATTATCAAGGAGATTTAACTAAAGGAAGAACAATTGCTGGTGTCATTTTAGCTAAAGGAACAAATCCTTATTTATTTAATCAACCAACATCAGTTACTCTTGATAAAGATAATAATCTTTATGTTTCGGATTCCAATAATTATCGAATACAAAAATTTCTAACAGTTTAAATTTAAATAACAACTTAAATAATATTTAGCATTTTTATTTTTTTTGTCTTTCTTTTAATAACATTTTATTTATTTTTCAAATTGATTCTATCTTAATTAATAAACAATTCAATATGTGATATCAATTTTATCCAGATACTGTTCGACGATCTCAATTAGATTTTTTCATTTATTTTTTTCCATAGTGTTAATGATTGATTGAAATAAAATATTTTTTCAAATTAATAAGTAAATTGTAATTTGTAAAATAGTTTCGATAACGAACGTCTTCTTAAAAGAAGAAAAAAAAAATTTCCAGCAATTTAAAATCATTCAGAAAAAGTAAATGTAAAATTTTTGTTTACCATAGAAAATATTCTCTCAATGATTCATTGTAAAAAAAAAAATTGTTGTGACTATGTATAAGTGTTTTTTCTTGTTAATACATTTAGATTTACATAAAATTTGAAATTGTTGCTCGAAAAATAAAAATTCATTTGTTATTTTTCTTTTTCGAAGTTAAAATAATTGAAAATATAAAAATTCTCATCTAATTTTATTCAATAAGATTTTTTATTAATAAAAATCGAAACAAATATTCAATGGATCAAATTGAATCAAATCTAACAACAACAGATGATGAAGAAATAAATAAAATTTATAAAACCGAAATTTTTATCGATTTACAACCAACAACAGTATGTAATAATTCTATTGTTTTAAATTTCAAGTAATCATCTATATATTTTATTTTTAGTTAAACAGTTCTGAATTAGCTTGTCGCTGTCATAAATGCAAATATTCAATTAATTGTGATAATGAAAATGAAATAAAATTTAATAATCGATCTTATCACGTTAATTGTTTTACATGTATTATGTGTAATGATAATCTTAACAATTTAACAAATAAAAAATTTCAAATAAATAATGATGGTGAAGCAATATGTACCAAATGCGAACGTAAACAAGCAAACAAATGTTTTCTTTGTCAACAAGCTATTTTAAGAGAAGAATCAATTATTTTAGAGAATAAATCTTATCATAAAAATTGTTTTCAATGCTTTCAATGTCAAAAATCATTAATTAATGAAAAAAATTTTCGAATTCATTCTCTAAAACTTTGTTGTTTTCAATGTTATACTGAACATTTTGCAATACGATGTGAAAAATGTTCGGAACTTATTTCTAATGGAATAACAACTAGTTATAATGGAAAAAAATATCATCCAGATTGTTTTCAATGTAGAAAATGTAAAACAAACATAATTGATAGTAAATTTACAATACATGATGATCAAATTTGTTGCATTGAATGTTATAATGAACATTTTACAGAGAAATGCTTTCAATGTTTAAAATCACTTTCAAATCGAGAGTCAATAATTTTTAATGAAAATACTTACCATTTAGATTGTTTTAAATGTGAAAAATGTAATAAAACAATAAACGATCTTAAATTTGCAACATATAATTCACAAGCTTATTGTATTCAATGTTACAATGAAAATTTTGCAGTTAAATGTTACCAATGTTTAAAACCAATATCGGTTGGTAAATCAATAGTTTATAATGAAAATAAATATCATTCAAATTGTTTTCGTTGTTTTCAATGTAATAATATCCTAAATGATTCAACGTTTTATAATGAAAATTCAAAACCTTGTTGTATTAAATGTTATAATGAATATTTTGCTGAAAAATGTGCGCAATGTTTAAAATCAATAACAATAGGAAGATCAATAATATTTGATAAAAAAACTTATCATCCCGATTGTTTTCGTTGTTGTCAATGTAATAAAATAATGAACGATTGTCAATGTCGAACGGAAAATGATAAACCATACTGTATACAATGTTATGATCAATATTTTAGACCGCGATGTTCAAAATGTTCAGAACCTATTATTGATCAATATACCATGTTCGAAGGAAAAAAATTTCACAGTAATTGTTTCATTTGTGTTAAATGTCGTCGAATAATTAATAATAAAGAAAATTTTTATCGTGATCAACTTGGTATTCTATGTTCCAATTGTATTCTCTAAGTAATATATTCATAACTTCAATTCTTTACTTTGATTTTAATTTATCTTATATTAATTAATATTAGAAAATATATTTATTCCAGCTATACGAAAAAATCAAATACAACTAAAAATTTGATTCTAGTGCTATTTAAAGTATAAGTTTTTAAAACAGAATAAATATCGAACGATTTAAATCAATCATTCAATTTTAGCCGATTTCAAGTGTTGAAAATCATATTTTTTTTAGAGCTTTCTATTAGTATAAGAATATTAAAACTGAGAAATATGCATTGCTCACAGACAAGAGCATAGGAGAGTACGGGCAAAAGATTACGATTACTCATTGCATTCAATCTGATCTCATTCTAATTAAGTAGAAGAACTTTTTCTCAACTATTATCCGTTCCAGAAGTCAAGGCAGTCGGTTGTTTTTTGAATAACGTTTGATAGGAACAAGATAGAGACCTACGGTTTTCACTGTTTGATAGTCAAGACCCAGACGCATAAGTTCATAAGCAAAATAGTTTCTAAGGAAAAATCTGAAGACTGGTTTTTCAGAGGATCTTTGGAAAACTCCCTTAAGAGTATATTGATATCTTTACATTGATAGATAGCTCAGAGTGTCCCCTACAAAATTAGATCTGAGCCAAAGTTTTATCACACAAGATCTGGAAGAATCCGGCGGTTCACTGAAAGCTCTAGGATCCCCTTTCTTTAGGTGGGACACCATTATAAATACATGTAAACAAAGGTTATCGACTATGCTGAACATCGAAACAGTATTTATTTTCTTTTTAGAATAATTTTTTAAAATTAATCATACATGAGTATTAGTGATATATGTTGTATTCGTAATTATAAAAAGATGCTCTTATGACGATTTATGTATTCTTTTCGCTTGAATACTGTTATATTTTTCCACTTTACTCTCTCTTTTAGTAATTGAAATAGACTCCCACTCTTGTATTCAACATACCTATATATATCAATTAGATATCGAGAGCAAGAGAGAGGAGAAAGAGAAAAATGAATGAGCAAGATAATATGAGAAATGGAAGCGTAGAGGTAGAAGAGCGAAGTACGTGATAAAATGCCGTGGTTCTGTAGTTCGCCCTGTAACATTACAATAAAAAATATGAAGTAACATACATTTTCTTGGGCCACAGAGAGAAGTGAAATATCAGCACCGTCATTTGCCTAATATAGCAAATTGCAACAAGAGGTGAGTGAGGGTTATTCTTGGTATCTCATATTATAATTTATCGTCTTCGATATAAGATTTTTTCCTTAATTGATAATGCCGAAAGAATTTTCATTGGAATTTAAGCAACTGGCGTTTTCTGTTATCGATTTCATTGAAAAAGAAAAGAGTGGCCCATCGATCCCTCTTAATAATGTTACTGGTCCTGTTGAAGCAATACTTGGTATTTCGCAAAGATCAGTTTATCGGTTGAAGCAAGAAATGAAAAAATTGAAGGAAGACCAAGAAGAATTTGCTAGATTTACTCGTTCGTCAAGTTTTTCGTTATCACCGACGCCGTTGTCTCCAGTCAGTCGTTCTGATCGTCCAAAAGTACAACTTACAATGTTTGAACAAGATTCGATTAGATTAACATTTCATCTCTTATTGCAAGATATAATGTATCCGACTCTTGAAAACTTATTGGCAACACTATTGAGTCAATATCCTGATTTTCCCATAAAATTGAAAACATCATTACATCGTGAAATGAAAGCGTTGGATTTTAAATATAGACAAACGAAAAAAGCAAACATTTTAATAGATTCAGTGGCCTCCCAGGCTCAACGTGCTGTATATTTCAGAAAAATCGATTCATTATGATTAAACAATTCAATCATGTACTACCAGAATGAAACATGATTAAATAAAAATGAAGAAAAAACAGTCCTCTGGTTTGATGATAACGGCTATGGTCGTCTTAGAAAAAGTGAAGGAAAAGGTACTGAGTAAAATTTTATCTCCAAAATCTTTTTAAACTGAATTTCTGTTCGGATTTTTATAGGTCAACGTTTAGCGATTAGTGGTCTTCGTAGTCTAAATGGTTTCCATCTTCGTTCATTGGATATTTTCAAGTGCGATGAAGTACATTCAATGGATAATAATCATTTTGTTGCATCGATTGATAGTGCAGCTAGTACTTTACGCTCTGAACATGGGAAATCGGCTAAAATTGCCATTATTATAGAAAATGCCACGTGGCATAACAAGCTTACCCCAGAATCCGAACCACCCAAACGTGGTTGAGAAAAACACTTAATTTCTGAATGGTTAACTACCCGAAAAATCAAATTCGAAACTTATATGACGAATGCCGAATTACCGCCGAAAGAATACATAGTTGACAAAGTAGCAAGTAAATATGATATTGAAATTGTTCGAATACCGATCAAGCACTGTGTGTTAAATCCCATTGAGTTGGCTTGGTCGGGTTTAAAGAATTATGTGCGACAACAGAATATTCGTTTCAGTTTGAACGATATTGAACAACTTTGTAGCGAGTGGTTGGCAGCGTGTGATCCTGAACATGTTTCTGGCTATTTTACACACGTTCATAAACATGAAGAAATATTTAAAACGGCAGATAAAATTGCTGAAGAATGAGAAAACGATCTAATCGACGGCGACGATGATATCGACAACGAGGTATCAAATGATGATGATGAAACCAATGATTGAACTACCTTTTTTTTAAAGTAGAAAATTATCTTTCTTTATGTTTTTATATATTCAAGCGAAAAGAATACATAAATCGTCATAAGAGCATCTTTTTTATATGAAAACAGCGCATATCAATAATACTCATGTATGATTAATTTTAAAAAAATTATTCTAAAAAGAAAATAAATACTGTTTCGATGTTCAGCATAGTCGATAACCTTTTTTTACATGCATTTATAATGATGTCACACCGAAAGAAAGGGGATCCTAGAGCTTTCAGTAAACTGCCTGGTTCTTCCAGATCTTGTGAGATAAAACTTTGGCTCAGATCTAATTTTGTAGGGGACACTCTGAGCTATCTATCAATGTAAAGATATCAATATACTCTTAAGGGAGTTTTCCAAAGATCCTCTGAAAAACCAGTCTTCAGATTTTTCCTTAGAAACTATTTTGCTTATGAACATATGCGTCTGGGTCTTGGCTATCAAACAGTGAAAAACGTAGGTCTATATCTTGTTCCTATCAAACGTTAATCAAAAAACAACCGACTGCCTTGACTTCTGCAACGAATAATAGCTGAGAATCCATCTCAGATTCTTAGATTCGAACCGAGTCAGCATTGCCAACATTTATTGATAAACTTCGACTTACCTGATAAATGGATTGAATTTTATGCTAAGCAATTAAGATTAGATTTGAACAGATAAACCAGTGATCGGAAGTCGTTCACATACACGACGGTGCTATATAGCTAGAAATATTTTCTCGTTTTAAGTAAAATATATTTGAATGTAAACTTCATCGCTTAAATACTTTATTTCAATAACATGTACTCTTTCCAAAGTAAGATATTTAATACATAACGTGACTTCTCACTTCTTTTTTTTATATATTTTCACAATTTCTTGTTAATTAAAACGAATTTTTTTATAGTCTACTACATATGATTAATATTATGAAACATTTTTAGTAGCAGTGGTAACATGATATATAATCTTATCGAAGGATACAAGTAACGCGTCGGCTCCATGAGCCTCGCTTAACTCAATCCTGAAAGTGCACGATAGAGGCAATATGATCATACTCTCAAAAACAAAATGATACCGTAGATGGTAGCAGTATAACTAGGATTTGAGGCTCGGATTAGAGTTGCCCGTACGCTTTCTAAAGATACACAAAGGTAGCGTTATTTTTGTGGAACTCACATATGTTTTCGATGAAAATAGTGAGTGTGCGTTTGATGTCGAGATTTTCTGACTACCCGTCCACGCCTTACACATTCCACGTTCAAATTGAATAAAAATCAGCTTCATGATTCCAATCTCACCCTTTGTAAAAATAACTCCTGCATATGCTGGTAAAACCACGAATTAGGCAAACCAAACCAGCTCCGCGTCATTCGAGTACCGCACTCTTTCCATTAGAAAAAATTCCTACTGTAGCCTTCTTACTCCAAGTTTTTCAAAACATTAAGTGAATACAGTTTCAACAAAATCACATTCCCTTATGAAATTACATGTCATGTTAGTCGATCTATAACGTATATGTACTGCCATCAAGATCGCATAGCATACGGGAACGGTACCATTTTCGCGTCACGAAGATATCAAATAATTTTAGAACTCCTTACGAGGGATTCTTTAGAATATGTTCTTCAAATCGTTTGGGATCGAAAACTATCTATATAATACCACCACTTTTTAGAAAGAACTACTGTCTGTCACAGATATAAATGAAATTTTAATGATCTGATCGCTCTACTGACTCGATTCATAATCAGCTCGAGGCTTCGTAAAAAAAGTAGACCTACAGATCAGACGAGACGAAAAAATATGTTGGAATAAAATTTTTTATTGGAACTGTCACGACGTCACGACATGGTTCACCAGAAATGACTATAGTCGCGATGTCACTCTTTTCTCAGGAAAAAAACGTATTACAATCAATTTTTATGCGTCGTTCATTTCCCACCCAATCAATTTTAAGTAGTGAAATTCGACCTTGTTATTTTCGAGTAAAATTTAAGACAATGTAACAAGAACTCTTACGATCTGTTTGAAAAATAAATCACGAGAACATTGTTTCGATGAAAACATTACGAACAAATATATGGAGTAAAAAATAGCTCTGAACAAAACGACGCAGTCACACTTGCACCGCTCAGTGGAAGCAGTAGTGATAGAGATTTCTGATAACATTCACCAACTAAAACAAATCATTTGCAGTTGGACCGATCTTGGGTATCTAACAAAAGATTTAAAAGCTGTTTCTTATAGAGGTGATATACGAATATTCTGGACTAATAATTCCCTGTTCAATATAAGAAGCAAGGATATAATTTGTCTGACCGAAAAATAGCTGTCGTTTAATCGACTAATTTCGGAAGTCAACCTTATTTTGACCTTCAGTCGAAAAACAATATCGAATATTGAGTAAGATGAAGCTAAACATCACACTCGCCCTGCCCATGACTATTCCGAGATTGAAAAAACAATTCAATTTTGTGTGAGTACTAAAACCTTCTTAAGACGGCCTTACTCAACTCCAGTCCACCTCATGGTTACACCACTACTAGATCAAGCGATCTTTTTTTCGCATTCTGTTTACCGCAGTCAGGCACTCGATAAAACAATCAAACATTTTCCTCGCAACGATGTAAAAATGCTTTTCATTCGAAGGTAAGAAAGCAGCTCCTCGTCGGTCGTCGGCGCCCCTTTGGGGCGCCACTCCCGACTCGTCGCTTCAGTGTGCCCTCCTTCCATTTTTGGGAAAAAGCTCAATGAACTTGTCAAAGCAGTTTCTCGCGTCGAATTCCGATCAAAACATAGTGTTTCGACGTCAATTACAGTTTGTGTGCCTGCTCTATAAAAATACTCTGGAAAGGTAGTAACCACAGGTGCAAAAAAAGGTTATTCCGTTCACTTTTCAGATTCGATCATATCTGATTGAGCCTTCTTCTGCAAAATATAAAGTTTCTTGATAAGCATCTGTCGCAATGCCTTTTTTGCACTAGACCAGTTTCTAAATTGTGAGAGCACACTGCTTTCTGAAACACTGTAGAGACAAACTGAACATACAACCAATTTAATGTTGGTGACCGTATTTTTCAGAAAAGCGACAGAGAAAAAGCGAATCTCATTGACTGAATAAAACCAAGAACACAAGTCAATGTCAACAAAAATCTGAGAAAAACATCTAATGGGTGGCAGAAAAATCGGGAATCAATTGGATTCTTGATCCAAACCTTTTTTAAGAAAAAAAAATACGTTGAAGCTTATTCATTATGAATAAAAGCATACACTCTGAAAACAGCATTTCAAGCCATTTAGAAAGAAAGTCAATTTCAAACTTCAATTTCCTTAACATCTTCCAGTGAGCTTTCTTTCTGAACTTTTCATCAATTGCTCGTTAAGACAGAAACGAAAATTTTGAGGCTAATGGGCTCACACTCGAACCCCCAATCCTGAATTACATACGGG